>NNCF01127889.1:576591-623571 GCA_002313205.1 Laupala kohalensis
TATGTGATTATAACTAGTATGAGTTTATGGTGTCAAAGTGGTCCGAATCGAAATTCGTGGTACACAGTATTTCCAAAACCAATCCTGGTTCGATGACCGAAAAGGAAATATTGTTATGGATTCCACTTCTCTTACAAAAAACAAATGTATATATCTTAATTGGGGTCAAATTATCACGAAATAAAGGATTTAATTTACATATTTTAGAGTGCAGTAAATCTCACAAATCTCAGAAAATATCAAAAATACTGGTTACATTCTCTCTACTATTAAATCATGATTTTTTCTTTGAAAGCAATTATAGAGTACACGTTTTCATAAAATTAGATATACAAATGTATTTAAATAAAATGTGACATAATATTTTAAGACGATTCCGATAAAATGCACATACAAGAACAAAATTTTCAGAAGTCCGATTTTTGCCTGTGATTAATTATAAAATTCGTTGAAAAGAAAAAACTAAACCAAGAGACACGTACTACAAGCGATCCTCCTCTCGTGCACGGGAATCCATACGAGGCAGGTGAAGACGGCACGAGGGTAGAGTGAGATCGTTGCAGTGGTGTGAAAGGAACACTTGATAGAGATTTAGCTACGCGCGATTCGCTTCTCAAGATCGATAACCAAGGTTTCCACTACGCGGACGCCTCGAGAGGGGGCTTAAGGAAATTAGTCACGGGCCGGCAGTTTCAAAGAAAGAAGAGACGACTTTGAGCCGTGCGCAGAGGACATGCATCCTCCGTTGCCACCGTCACCAATGGCGGCGCGCTGCCTTTGTGGAATTTGAATGGGAACGGAGGTATCGTTAGGGATAGCTGTGAAGACGAACGTCTCTAGTCGGATCTGAGGGCCGTGAAAGTGGTTGTAAGTACGGAATATTCTTGTGGAAAACAAAAAATCACGCAGTTAAGGTAGCGACATTGATCTAGAGTAAGCTAGAGAAACTCTTGCTAGAAACCTTATCTATCCTACCAGGAATCGAAACCGCGCATATGTTCTCAGCTATACGACACGAACGAAGATATAACCTCTATGCCACTGCTAACAGCGGAATAAAAAAGACATTCAACGGATGAAAGAAGATGTTGTAATGCTTGTACAAGTCATCCCAGGACACATGACTACATATTTTCACTGGATCGGTAGGTTATCATTCAAAAGGACACGAAGAGGTGTTGTAATGACGCCAAATACGTAGGGATCATCAATGAAATCGAAAGAAGAGTATGGAGTAGAGGTGATAGCAGTAGAAACGAGCAAAGGGAAGAAAGTGGACCATCCCGCGCCTACCATTTTGGAGCAGCACAGATCCCAAGTCACTTGAACATTTGATTCGCTCGAGCTGAAGCAAGTGATTTATTGGAAAGCCCAATACTTATCGACACAATAGACTGAGAGAGCAACCACCGCTTTGTGTGGCTCCACCTGCGGAATGGGTGACAAGCGAGGATATTGTAGCACACGTGTGTATCTTGGTTTGTTCAATAGATTGAGGAGTTGGGCATAATGTGAACTCGGAGAGGTTCTGCAGTAGTGAATTTCTGGGTCGTAGAGGTGCACTGGCAAAGCGATTCAGAGAGACGGAGAGGGGGAAGCAGCCATAGTGAGAAGTACTGGAAAAGCCTGTGAATATTGAGGTTGTCGAGGACTTACAACGGATGAAAGTTGCGTCGGCGAAATCAAAATATTCATGTGACATCGAAAGAAAGTACGCGGTTAAATGAGCATCGATTGAAAAGTAAAGTAACATACCAGTATTTTTAATTACTTCATGTATAATTCAATAAGATTTAACCAAATTCTTTGTCGCATTCTACATTAAACTCTTGTCGAATCTGGCACCAAACGAGAATTATCCGAATGATCGATTATATCACATGACCTCAAATAAGTTTATTATTTAAATAACGATTTTATCGCTTAGTTTTTCGTGTAATAAGTTACATTTTTAAACAACGTTCCAGCAAAAAGCGCCTTGAAATTTACGGAAGCAATAAATAATAATTTACGTCACGTTGAATTTTTTGACATTATTTACATACATTTCTTTCAGAAAATCACCGTCACTTTAAAAAGCGTGACACTTGTCACAAATGTCCGGCGGACAGATTTCACTATATGAGAGACCCGAGTATACCTTTGGTCTCCATAGCGACATGTGTAAAACCGAAAGAGAAAACGTACGGAAAATAAATTTATTATATCAACTTTCACATTCATCAGTCGAATAATAATTTCAATAGGTCATATGATTAAAAAGCAATGACTGACCACATCTCGACTTCATCAATAATAAGTGGATCGAGCGATCGGGTCACTTATTTGTTAATGTTGGGATAAACATTTGAAATATTTGCAAACACCGAAGAATTATTATAGCGATATCACAACAAGGGCAGTTTCACAAACACAAGCATGAAAGATTTATGAACACATCCATATATGTCTGTTTTAGGAAAAAAGGTCGAATGTAGCGAAAGATATATACTCGCTGGAAATTCAAACTCTGTTAAAGTAATTGGAAAACAAGTGTATATATTTTTAAATTCTTTATCACAATGACTCGCCATCTTTATTTATTTTAGTTTTGAAGGTAATGAAATAACGAGAAAAGGAAAATCAAAAAGTACTTTCAGTCAATTTTAATATAATTTTGTAATCTATATCTTGCTACCGTGTATTGGCACGATGAGAAGAGATGTGATAACAATGGTCTGATAAAAATGGCGATGAACCAGAAATGAAACCCGGGATCGCAAGTGCATTGAACTGTGCATCACGATGATCGTAATTCACAACTGTAGAAGGTCCAGTTGTGTAAAACAATCCCCCTGTAAAACGATCGATGTGTGCGCGATTAATGCAGGATATAGCGGGTTCGATTCCCATCGGTAACAATCTTCACAATATTTTTCTTATTTGTTAAATAAAAAATTATATCAAATTATTTTTGTGGAGAACACCGAGTGACAGTTCTTTGACCTCCGTAGATGCGTCCTTGGATAAATCGTTCGTTCGCCTTTGGGTACAGCCACGTGTCATCTGGCGCTTGAAGAATCTCCAGGTAACATAAAATGTCGGTCATTGCATTCCATCGTTCTTCTCATCGCCAGTGTTTTGCCGCTTGTTTTTATAGGGGCGCCGCGTCGCGGCGGAGGGCGAGAATTTGGGAGCGAAAGGTGCGATAAATGTGCGCCTGCGAAGGGTTAAGGGTAGCCGATCGCCGGCTCTTGTCCCATAAAGTGCAGGATTTAGTACGGGCACGCAGTTAGCGGTGACGGGGGAGGAAAGTGCGGTGGTTGAAGAGGGGGAGAAGACGAGTAGAAGAGACGTGTATGCGAGCGGGGAGCTGAGCAATGGCGGTGGAGGAGTTGCGCGAAAGCGCAGTTAGGCGGTGGGTGGGAGGGCTCGTGGGCGATGAGAATGGCAGTGTTGGGGTGAGGAATGGCAACGCGAGCGAGCGTAAGGGGAAGATGTTGAGAAGCACTCCTCGGATGCGTTGGCCGTTCAATGTGTGGAACTAACAGAGAACCAGCTGAAACAAGTACTGAAAGGTGCTTTAGGACGAAAGTCTTGGGAATGCATCTAGACAGGTGACATCTTTATGTTTCACTTGTTCAGAAAATGACGATGGATGAGAATTACACCCTCGCTTACACTAAGGAAAACCACTCGAAATAAGATAAAAGAGGACTGAGTCCATTTGTGGAATATTTATATTGTCTTTTCTCTAGGATTTACTAGGACATTTACAATGATAACGATGTTTTTATTTATCTTATGACCCTATTCTGCCCACAAGTTCCTCTGTTCCATTTAATTTGGAATTTTCCCGTCATTCATGATTTGGGTGACGAATATGGAAATGGCAGTAGGTGAGTTGCGGGAGAACGTGAGTTGAAGGACCGGCATTTATCTCAAGTAGACGAGGGAGTCCCAACTGAAAACCTCATCCCGTTTGGCTTATACGAGGAACACCTCATGTTCTCCCGCACAATAGTTTTGCGGAAATTGAAGATACGACTATTGTTGATATCAGAATTTACTGTATTTACTGAACATCTTGTGCCCTACGGAGGTATTTATGGAAGAGGAGAGGACACGGATACTTTCCTTTCACATACTACTTTGCAAATGATTCTAGTCTAATGTGACCTCTCATTTTTTTTTTCGTTTTGGGACACGGGAAGTTCTTATATCCACTATTTTATTTTAAATGTAGTGGTAGCTAGAGATTTTTGAAGGACTCACTACAATTATATCCAATATGTACTCATTAAGTTATTAAAGCTATTATGCTTTTATTATGCTTTTAAGTGACACACAAGTAAAAAGAAAATAATTCAGACTTCCACAGAAATTTCAACGGGTTATCTCGAACACTACAATTCCAAAACCAAGAATTATGTTATAATGTTTCTGGCTGAGTTATGAGCAGTTCGTGGAAGTTGTGCGTCTTGGCGTTTCACACCATCTCCTTCGCATTTCAATTGGCCACTCTCCTCGGCGACTTCCCTCCCAAAGGGGACGTTATGGCGTGGAACATGGGCCGAACCACAGTTCTCCCCACAAGGCGCGCTCCACCTCACGCTCCACGTTTCTCCAAATGTCCTCTAATGTCTTTAAACCGACGCTGATTCGCCCCAAACATGTAACACGCACAAGAATTTAAATTCTTAGTCGATATTGATTTTCATCGCAAACCGCAATCCGTGTCATAACGTATCCCGCGTGCGGCTTCAAAGAACCTCGTTCTGAAACCAACTCCACTTTAGAGATATGGTGATTCACAGACACTAAGTTTTCGATACGAATGGTTCAACTATTTAACATCAAGCTCGCATACCGGAAGGGGTAGCAGCGGCAATAAATTAGAGATCTGTAGGAAGAGTAAAATCGACAGGAGAAGAGGAAAATAGGGAAGAGGGAAGTGGAGGATGGGCGAAGAGAGGGAATGTTTTTGTACGCTGAATTCGCAGCATTTCAATAGTCGGCGCGAAAATTGGAAATTAACGCTTCGAGGCTTTTACACAGAACATTTTCCACCCGATAAAAGCCGAACTGAATGTACCTGCAGTAGTCTTGGCGAGTGCCCGCGCGCTCGGCAATTCAACTGGCACCAGGCAGTCTCGTTATATATGCGCGCGAAGAATGATAGAACATGAATCATCAATTGTCACACTCTCCGACAGAATTCCAATGCAAATGGCGACGAGCGTTCGTATAATGCACAAGAATGCACTTTACACGTTTGTGTAATTTGTGGGACAATTCGATTGTTTCTTGCAAATTTGGGAACCGCGGAGCGTTCAAAAATTAAAACTTCAATTGAGGTTTCGAATAGGAAGAAATCATGGTTTTGTTGTATTAACATCGGTAAAATAGTGTAACACACAAATTCATAAACAGAAAATTGTCTCGATAATTGACACAAATTCTGTATTATGCTACACTCGTATTCATGATTCACTCAATGAAGAACAAATGTAATTTGGATGTGCAATGTAATTACCATATATATTATTTTATTACTCTTTTTATTATATATATATATATATATATATATATATATATATATATATATATATATATATATATNAGGAATGTATTATTGCTATATACAATTGCATTTTTTTTCAAATGATTCTTCCAGATTCTTTGTAGCTGCTGCTATTCCCACCTAATATGAATAAATTAATAAATATCTGTGGAAATATTGTCACGAAATTTTCTACACTTGCCCGAAAAACATTGAGGAAGCCGAAGTATTGATCGACAACCACGCGCTCAACGAAGGACAAGGGTGCGTAGAGTGAGGGGAAAAAGCGACAAGTGCAGCCTGTGAAATGAGCTTAAACGGATTTTTCCTCTGATTCCGGTCAGGCTAGAAAATTTAATCTTGAGTATTTAGTTACCTCGCAGAAATTTCTAGAGCTAGTGGTTAAAGTATTCTCTACTATTTGTATTGTCGTCGCTCAGAACAAGAGTCTTGAGTCATATTTATTACGGATTAAAAGTTTATTCTCACAAATACATAATATAATTTAATGATAATAATAATTGAAACAATAAAAAAAAAATTTCCTGATTGATCATTGATTGTTCCAAGATTATTCATTCAAATTCATTTTCCAATTTATTAATGCGTTCTGATGCTGTTAAATTTAAAAATCTTATACATCCTCACAATTTAAGTGATATTTCCTCCTAGCAATGTTTAGGACAAGTACATACGAGTATCAATGTACTATAATAGCAATTGGATGGTATGTAGAGCTATCGTTATAACAGACATTCGGAAGAATAATTTGTTTTGAAAATAATAATTCTTGTTGATTCTACGTAATATTAATAGCACTTAAAATAGAGAAATACAGCAAAATATCGAATATACATATTATTTACGATAAAGTAGAATATGATAATAAAAATTAACATGTAAAAGAAACACATTTCACAGCCCAAGAGTCGAGTTATCTTTCAGTGAGTGATAATGTAACACAGTGGCTTGCAGAGCTTAGCGCCAACAAAGGCTAAGCAGTCGTCCGGAAGTCGCCGATACTCGCGCGACCCTTCCTCCATCCACCGGAGGAGGACTTAGCTCGACCTCTCTCTCTCTCTCTCCCTGTGTCTCTCCGACTCCCCTCGCCACTCTCGCGCATTCCCGTTTCATTTAAGTTTGGAATTGCTTCTTCCGCCGGGCGATGATGGGTTGCAAATTGGCCGCGAGGTGGCGCTACGTATTGATTCGCATTCTCTCCGACGCCCGCCTTCTCTCCTTCCTTTTCACGGGGGCGGCGAGGCGCTAGGGTCCCACGTTCAATGCTTTCCCCCCCCCTTCATCCGTCCGGTGCTCGGCGGATCCTTCGTTCGCATCGCGGGGCGTTTACGGGTTGCATCGCATCGCTTCTCCTCCACCGACAACGACGATTCTCTTTGCCACCGAAACGACTTCATTTTCGTGGTTTCTCCTCTGCTTTAATAGCTTCCACAATAGATTGTCCTGTCTTCAGACATTTATATGAAACATCTCGAGCGCATGAAAGCTAAACAACTTTCATCGCGGGTGAATGAATTCTGTTGTCAAAACTGAAGAAAATATTCGGAATGTTGTTGAATCCGTACTGGAATCTACTCTTTTTGAGTATGCGCAAAATAAATGTCCCGCTAGTGTATAACTGAACAATCTCGTATATCCTCTCTATTTAGGACCAGAAATGAAAACGATTGTCGAGAATCAGATATTGTAATGATATAGGAACGAAGCAATAAAAAATGTACCGAATTTTTTTAATCGTTTTGCACATACATAGTTCATTTTCCTTTTATTCTATAAAATATTTTAATTATTCAATGTTAGACTGAATGGTAATTGTCTAATTAAGCCTCGAAAATTATCAACACTTATCCTCCCTCCTTCACTCCCGTGCTTCTTGGTCGAAACATATCCTGTGCTACGTTGCCAAGTCAGAGATCTCTCTCCCTTGAGAGTGATTTGCAAGGGTGCGACGCAACTGCGGAGACGCACCATCCAAGACTAAGGCGCAGTCAGTAGATTTACCCCCCCCCCTCCCACGACAAATGCAGGAAGGTTCTACGAAACGAAGCACTGGCTGATTCGTACACAATCATATTCTTTTGTTCCCAAAACATTTTATGGATTATTCTTTGAAACATATAGATATCAAGATACGTTTTTGATTTCACAAATTCTTTGTATTTTTCATGGTGCGTTTATTATTTGAATTAAGCCATGTGCAACATAATACATATCTTATCAGATAATATTTTTTCTTCGAGGATAATGAATCTTTTAACGTTTTAACATCGAGATATGTGAACCGAAGAAACTATTACATAGTAATAATTATGTAATATCATTAGTGACAATTTAAAAAAACTTTAGCGAGTAAATGATAAATATAATGTAACTATAAGTCATATAGGAGTAATTAAAAATTGTCTCGATAAGTTTTAAGGCTTAAATTACTTAGTATTTCTTATTTAACGACTTATTAAATATTATCAAATATTTCAATAGGCACACCATTTTCCTACCCTAACAAAATCGAAGTCCAAAAGTCGCGCAAAAGTACTCCCCCTACAATTTACCGACGAACACAGGTACACAACAAAAGAGAGTGATAAACGAGCTCTAAAAGTACACAGCACATACGCATCCGCATACACTGACATGGGAGTTTGCCCTCCCTCGCGAGCGCGCACACAGTAAACTTGGTCACACACCCATTCAAAAGTACGAACATCTCCCAGATAATACAGAAACAAGCACTCGCTCGGCGCTCGAACGAGCCGCCGCCGTAGAAACGTCGCTGGGGTGATTTAATTGACACACGAGAATAAATAAAAGTGTGCATCAACGCAAAAACAAACACGAGGGCGCGCGGGGTGAGAAGTGAGCGGCGTTCCGTGACCTCACATGAGGCACGGCCTAACAGTGGAGAGAGGAAAGGGGTTGAAGGAAGAGAGGAGATAAGAGAAGATGCAGGGTGACGCCGTTTCCAGCCGGATATAGGTCCTCGGAGGCTGATTAGTGCTGACAAAAATACAAATCAAAAAGAAACACATATCTATACAATAATGCGGAACTGATTGATCGAAGTAAAGTTAGCTATTCGATGCCAAAAACGATACGCTCAATTTATTTTTAATTTTTTTTATTAATTTGCGTTAATAAGTACATGACCAGCATCACACACTGATCAGTTAGACCCTCGGATTAGACTACATATGAATAAATAAATTTAGTTGTCCAAAAAGTAGTTAGAAATTGCGTACGACCACGTGGGGAGCAATAAAATGATTTACTCTCCGGAAGCAAGCAAGACCACCCCATAACATCCGATCAAGACAGAAAGCCTATGACGGCATTAATGTTTGTGAAGGAAGTTGTTAAATAAGTTCTGCTACCATATCAATTATTCCTAAAATAAATCGTAGCTATCAAATCAGTGAAAGTTCGAGATATGACAATATATATTAATAATAACAAAATGTCAATCCCATTCTTAGTCCCAAAACTATTGACCGCTTTACAAATCCTACTCTGTCCGAATCAAAACTGGAGAAAAACTTAGCTCGGTGTGGTATAACTTTTCTATCGTATTTTAAGGATTTTTTTTGAGTAGGAATCTATTTTGCATTCACCTGAATTAGAATTCCTACCTCCCACCAATAGTTCAGAGCACAATTCACTGACTCCTCTAGATGCTCGAACATTTTACAATTAAAGTATTATCCAAATACGTATATATTACCTCTCTATCACCTTTTTCAGGTCCCTCGACTATGTAGATACAAGCACAACAAACAAACGCACATGAAACTTCGCTAGGGGATGATACGCTACATAGTACCTACGCTGTCTNGGATGAAACGCTACATAGTACCTACGTCAACGTTTTGAACTTTTCCAAGGAGAAACACAGCTCGATCTCACCCCGCAGCAAAAACCTATGGCCGCAGAAATTTACATTTGATATTCTCATTAAAAGCAGTCGACGGTGCCTGCGGAGAGCTTTGATGGCGGAACAAAAAGTTGTCAGCGGCGGCGTCGCCCGCTGCTGCGTCTCTGTTGGTAGGCGAGTGCAGCCTCTGGCGAAGCAGTGGTCTCCGGCGGCCACCACCATGCCACATCTACCATTCCCTGCTGTCAACTCTGCAGCCATCACCGGCCTCGACGCATCCCCCATAGCTGCCACTCGTCTCCCTCTCATCACCCAACCCCATCCTCTTTCTCTCTCTTTCCCAGCCCACACACTCGCGTCGTTCGTGCATTGTAAATGTTGGAAACTCCGATTGCGATACTTGTGCCCCTACCTCCACCCCTTCTTCTCTTCATCTTCCTCTCTCGACGTGTCCCCATCGCCTTCCTTCCCCCTTCCCCTGCTTCCGCCACCCCAACTTCTGCCTCACGAAAACAAACTCGTTCGTTTCGAGGCACAAGTGTCGGAAACGTTCGTCGACGACAAGCGAAGGTTGATCGCATGGAAGAGAAAAAGACTGACTGCGCGTCTCGGAGATTTTTGCCAAACAGTTGCATTCAGGGAGTCCCTCGGCCTTGGTGCGCTCATCAACTATTTGAGAAGAGAAAAACCGGAAGATCTTCCGCTAGTATTTCGTTTCAAGGAAAACGGGTAGTTCTTGTTAGAAAAGAAAATATTGATGTTTGCACTTCTCTGTATTAGTTTTGCAGTAAGATAATATTTGTCAAAATCATGATTAATAGCTAATGAATGGTGACTTCATGGAATGTTACGTCCTTTTCTTCTATCATAAAAACAAAATAATAATTTCTTGCAAAATAATAATACCTTCCCAATTTATCTTCTGGAGGTAATACAGAAGGTTGGGTTAGATTATAAAGAATTTTTATGTTATTATTATGTCGCAATGTAATCTATTCAAATGATTTAAAATATTTTGAAATCTGACGAAAAAAAACATTTCATTTTTAATAGGGAAAATTGTTACCTTCCTCCAGAAATTCTTGAGTACACATTATCTTGTGTATTGAAAGGTAGTTGACAGCTCCCAAAAACTTTATCACATATTCCGTTCATAATTATTCCTTTGCGTTATTTCTGTATCCTTATTATATTATTTTAATACACGCTTTCTTTAGAATCTTTAAACTAAAATAATGTTTAGTTTTTATTAAAGCAAAAAGAAAAACCGGATATGAAAGATTAGGTGAGTAGAATCACAATGAGAAGATACATTTTAACGATATACATTTAGAAAAGTTGGGGGAGTATAACATAGAATACATAGAAATTTAATTTTTATTAATTAAACAATTAAAACACAATAGGGGTAGCTATCAGTCATTAAAGGTAATCAATAATTACGACAAAAAAACCAATGAATACGAAGCCAATAAACCAACTTAATAAATTAGTGATCTGGTATAAAAAAAACCAACAATTTTACTTTGCAAACATATAAAGAGTCACTAAGCATTCTTCGTCAGGACAATTACGTATTCATTCTCGTAGACATCACAAAGAGACTACCCTACAGCTATCCCTCTCTCCGTACGACAACCCATCAGTGTCAGTGAAGACAAGGACAGAATGCATACGGCGACGAAGGCGTCCAATGCCTCGGGGTTTCGAACACCACGAACGTGGCGCTCATGGCGGTCGGAGTGCGAAACGGCAGAGGTGCCAGTGGTACTACAGCTCGGCGTGGCGTGGCGTGGCTCGGTGTGGCGCGCGAACTCAGCCCGAGGCAACACGCGGCGGCAGAAGAGGAGGGGCAGAGGTGACAAAACAACAAAAGAAACGAAGACACGTGCCACCCACGAAGACACGTCGTCGGCTGCGCATCCAACATCCTCGGTCCACGGCTCGTCGCCGACCTCCTCGCGATAGAGAGATCGTCGCACGTACACTGACAGCTTCTCCATGCTGAGCAGCCAACACCGCAAACAAAGGTTTCCGGTAGATTTTGTGATAGAAAATATATTGCGCAGAGGAGCTACTGCATTTACGCTGACAGAGAAATTTTATTTTTATTCATTGCACCAAGAATACTTTTACACAATTTTACGAAATCAATTCTAACGAGAAACAATTTTTTAAAAGGAAAAATTAAATATGATAGACTGTAGGAATTATTATTTTTAACTTTTACGTGAAAGTATTCTAGGAACACCGGAGAAATATCTCAATATGCAGTTATTCACTGATATGAAATTGACACTATAATTTAATAAACATTCTCTATTGATCTCATAAATGAGAGTAAAATAGGCAAGAGTTCTAATATCTTATCATGCCTGACTGCATCTCATCCCTTGAGGATGGGTATCGTTCTCTGAAATGTTAGACGTTCTTTGAATGTCTCGCGTGCTTTTGACTTCTTTATAAACATTAAACTGCTGGTTTTAGTCTATCAGTCAGATTATTCATATCAAGTTCAGACTTAGTTTGAATAAGAAAAGTTTTTATTAGTACCGAACGTATTCGTGTATAGTTTTTGTTACGTACTTTTGTACTTGGCAAGAAATATGATTGACGGGTGATGTTGCATTGCGGTAGAAGCATTCATCAGAATTAGTATTTACCGTATCCTACAACATTCCGAAAATGAAAATCAACAGAAACTTCCACAGTCACCTTCCGGGAATATCTTAGTAAGGGTAGAATATAATCAGATTCTTCTAAAGAATTCTTCTCATGCCGCAGAATTATGCGCTAAATTCACCCCTGCGGAAGTCTAATTCTTCCCGTCGGAGTAAAACCACGGAGCGTAACCAATTACAACCAGCTACCATAAAAGAACGACTCGCAGCAAGAATCCTACCCAGATACGCTTCAAAAATTACGCCCCCTTACAGCTCCCCCACCCCCTCCCGCGCCAGCCAGCTTTCGTTTCCGTACTCTCGCGACCGTGCTAAAACGACCGACGCGCAAAGATGGCAAGGCGAGTGTCAAAGGCATGAAAGACCTTTCAGACGTAGGCTCGCAGACGGAGGAGTGAAGCGTTGGGGGATGGCAGGGATGAAGGGGGTTGGAAAGGATAAGCAGCGACGCGGGGTTCAGAGGTGAAGGCTGAGCAAATAGCGGGAAGAGACAGGACGAGTGTCTCGCTCCGGGTGAGTGACAGCTGCAGTAGTCGGGGGGTTGGGACGCGAAACAGAAGGATGGGTAATGCCAAACCGGCAGGACAACTCGTGCGCAGAGAATCCGTGTAGCCCACTCATGTGAGAGATAAACACTTTTACTAAACTGGAGGGAAGAAGTAAAAACATACGATTATCCGCTCTCCAAATGTGGAGAGTGGATATCGTCTCATTGATACGATTTTACAATACTTAAGATAATATTGTTTTATTGTTTTGTAGAATAATCTCCGTCAATTGAACTCACAAGATAAAGGGTTTACTGTTTCACTGCAAAAGGAGGCAATTTGGATGGGTATTCACAGTGCTAGGGGATACACAAAATGAACTAGTGGAGTTTTTCCAAAGCTTACTTTTTATCAGACTCCCTAAAAAGCAATCGTGACAGAGTTTGTTGATGTTTATAATACATTCCATTTTCCATGAGTTCGAAACAGTAATATAAAAAGAAATTTGTTTTCTATAAAATACAATTTCGAGTGACCAATACTCGTATTATACTCATAAGGTAACGCAATCAACTGTGAGAAGAAAGATAATAATAATAATAAACAATATTATAAGCATGAATTATAGTCATTTTCATTTGAATAATTTTTAAAAGTTTTGTTTAAATAAACAAGGAATTTACATTAGGCTTCATGTTTCCTAGAACTTAATAAATATGTAATGTAAAAATCGAAACTTATCTTACTTCCTTTATTAAACTCAGGAAATTTAATCACAATGCAAACGGATATTTAAAAATAGTAAAGAGTAAATAGTGGTACGTTTCAAAGAATTTTTTAAAAATTTCCGTTCCTTTTCGAAAATACAAACAAAAACATAGCTATCTCATAAATAATACTACCTTCATAATTTTGTAAACAAAACGATGCCGATCCCAGCTTAACAAACTCACCTACTTCGAAGTACTAACAACATTCTAGTTGAATTGAATTTTGCGTTAACACAGAATTAATTCGTAACCCGCTAATTCAGTGCCACAACGCCGCCGTTAACTCGATTTGCAGCCCGCCACGCCCTCCCTCCCGCACCTCCCTCGTCAATCCTCGCCATCACTCCGCTTTCCTTCGACCGCTGACCCGTGCGGCCAGAGACTGATTAAATGTCTTTGCTGTCTGTAAAGTTGCAGCTCCCAAACAGTCCGTCTGTGCATCGTCTCTCCTGAATCACCCGCACGTAGCACGGACCGCGCTTGCGCGGGGCGCGGGATCGAAGCGAACGAAATCGACAGATGCAATCGAGAGGCTTCACGAAAATCGAATGCCACACGACACTCCGCTCCGGCAAAACCAAATGAATTTACCCGGAATTGCTTTAATTCGTGAGGATTATGCCGTTATGAACGTGTGTCAGTGCTCAATCCTCCGACGCACTTGTTCGTTCCCTCCCCTCCTTCCTCGCCACTTTTTCAACCACACCATAGCTCAATGATGTCAAAGCTTTCGATATAATAATATAAGCACATCCTTTAACATCGGGTTGGATAAAACGCGTCATACGTGAAATTCCGATCTGAACTTTGAAGAGGGAGATCTACATCTGCGCGTGTACATAAAGTGCATTCTGACTTTTTATTCGCTCTACAGACAGGATTAACGGGCAAAACACACTGCTGGAAGCAAGTAAAATTTAATTTCTGGAACAAAACCCAAAGTGGACATGTTTTGCGCGCTACACGTACGTAAATATTGGTATCACTGCGAATACCCGAGTAAATACACACGAACGCAAAAACGTCCTGTTTCTCTAAAAGAATGCTAGTTTTAGCTTTCCCAAAAGAGGAATGAGGTTTATTTTGATACGGAAGAAAGATCTTAAACAGTTTAAAGGAAATAATTTATACGCTACCGTGCATTTTAGTTTATGTAATTTGTACATTAGAGCAAAACAAATAATGTATTTAAATTAATGGTTGAACAAGCATTTCTCTGATTCAAGCTTCATTGTACGGAGGCTGCTCCAACCTAATGTCTTTAGAATAAGCTTCATTGCTCTCTGGTAGCATAGCATTTATTAGATATGAAGGCAAAGTGCTCTGTCCCAGTATCCTTTGTTCTTGAGGACCGTGAAAAGTCTTCAAAAATATATACTAATAGTTTTAATGACAGTATTTAACAAAATTTGTATTCTATACATTACCAAAATTTTCTATAACTCATAAACATTTCTAAGATGGGAAAAGTCATTTTAACATCGAAAATCATTAATCATTTAGATGAAAACAAATGTTAATTTTTGATAATTATATTCCAAAAATCAGATCATTTATTTTGTTAAAAGAGAGATTGAAGGATTTAAATTTTTATGGGTTTTCATGGACGAAAAGGCCAAGATATTTTGCGTATTCTGCCTCACTAGTAGTATAAATTTATTTCGTACAGCGATATTATCTGCCGTGTGTTTTAAGTAACACTTTTTCTTAATGATTTTAAATGCAGGTTTTACTGGATATGAATTTTTACTACATCACTTTTTAGACCGGAAAAAATCAGAAGCATATCTAACAGTTGTTGTATGAGATGGTACGTTCACTAGAGTAAATTACTTTTTCTCATCTACGTTTAGTACTCCTATGACTTCCAAGCAATGACGTAAGCCCACTTCATCATTAGCGCATCCATTGTGAATACTGAAAAACATAACAGAAACTCCAATCCCGCCTCTGGTAACGCCCATGACTATCCCTAAACTCTTTCTGTAAGGCGCTTATACTATTTCTCCTTAGAAGAATATATTTTAATTTCTTTTTTCGTTCCGCGTATCCGTGGGTGTTCTTCATCCTCCAGTTGGCTGACCCACGAGGACGCGTTCGTCACCCGCGAAGTGGTCAACACTGCAACTTGCTTTTACGCAGTTACAATCTCTCTGCACGAACAAATACGAAAAGGCTTCTTAACTTTTCAGTAGACGTGTAGCTCTCTGCTACGTCACTGAGTTCGTGAGCCAAAATCTCACTTTAATAGGAAACAAATTTTCCAAACAAGTTCGGTACGTTTTTTATTTAAATTACTATAAATACTGCGCTATCTAGTTTTTGATACTAATTTTTATCTCATGTCCCGCTTCATTAAGTACGATAGTATTCTGCAATTTTACAATATCGAAGATCGATTCGTAGCCACGGAGTGTAGTTTGATAAACTTCCCTCAAAAATCAAGATTTTGTTTCGGAATGGATAAAGTAGGACCATAATATTTTAGGTTTACAAAAAAACTCAGATAGGTTTACAGAAAAACTGAGTAGTTAGAGGATCCAGTATAATTAGTTTACGTAACAAAGCTAAACAAACGAAAATCGACGACAATCGTTGGCTAATTTCAAGTGAAGAAAAACATGAAAATAGTAATACCTAACAAAAGTAATAAGAACAATAAAAATATAATTTTTGAAAACCCCCAAAAATATTATTTGCTTTATGCTGTAAATGTCCTTAGAAAAAAGAAGATGAGCTTCAATGTTCTATTCGAAGTGCTGTTTTATCATTCAAGTTTTCTTTACAAATGTACAAAAAAAAAAAAAAAAAAAAAAAAAAAANTTGCATCTATTTCCAGAAAAAAACACGAAATAACAATCACAATTTCTAAACATCGATGAACACACGCTTTAACAAACCATTGTAAAGATAGTTTCAATCACATGCTTTGGTATTAACGTACTTCAAGAGTAAATACAATGAAATGAGAGAGTGGCACTTAATAAATATCGATTGACTTCACAAAACTGGTTGCATCGCTTATTACCTCAAATTTTGTTGTCGCTTTGTTTCAAGATAAACAAGATTAAAAATGAAGATTATATGATGCACACTTCGCCCTTACAAATCCACAAAGCACTAATTGGACCCAAAGAAATAGCTGTAAGCACGTGTAGTGATAGCTGTAAATATTCTCATTCGTGAACAGCACAAACATGTCTCGTGAACTTGCAATAATTAATCTGTATCAATAGAAGTGTATTATTTGGAATGTCAGTTGTGTGGACATCGGAGAAAGTAATTGAGGGAATTATATGAAATTTCAAAGGACTCTTCTTAAGAATGATTGCAACTAAAGTGCAAAGTATTGTTAATATTGATGAATTACAAGATAAACAAAGAAACAAACAAAAACAATTAAAATTGGCTGATAATCAATAGATGTGAATCTTCATTCGCACAACTGTTGACTATGAAGATTACTAATGTGTTAGCCAGAGTTCGATTGCGTTAATTGGGGCGGAAAATCCACTAAACGTATAATTCAAGTGACCGATTCTTAGGAGATAAATTATATAAAGGTTTTGAATAACATAGTTATCAAGAATATAACATAAATGTGGAATGAAAGCCATGGAATTCAGAGGTCTTAACTACACGCTTTGTTTAATAAGTTTTCTGTGTAAATTGTGATTTCGTTCTACCTGGATTTTAAAATAATTCGTAATTACGTATATATTAATATACAATACTGAAAACTGTACTTTAGTAGGATTTTTCGCGGTTATTTAATATTAAAATAACAAAAGTGAAAATTTAATATCACGAAAGTAGAGAAATATATGAATTTAGAATATAATACAATGGTTCCGGATAACGCCGGACAAAATAAGAACAGTAAATAGACATAATACTTCTGAATTTGTCTCAAGTTGATTTGTGAACTTTCTTCTAAAGCGTAGACACTCGAGTGCTCATACAAAAGATAAGTAAAAACCTAAAATGCAAATATTACCAACAAAAATTAACTTGATCATAAACCACGCGGATCTTGCTGACATAACAAAATTAAAGTTCTGATTTAAAGAACAAAAGAAACTTTTCACAGACACGTCTTAACGTGGGAAATGTCTTAAATAAAATGAATTGCACCAGGTCATTAACCTGATACTACGTGTATGGACCATCGGTACTGAAGTAGGATATCTATTTTAAACCTATTGTTGAATATTGGATAAACCTATTGGTCCAAACCAAAATTTCTCACGAACATACCAGTAAAGTTTATTAATATTTTCTACTTTTTGACCCCCTGAAGGGGTAGCCCTTCTGAAGAAATTAAAACTTAAAGGCATACCAGATCATTCAAAAATTCGCCAGAACACACATAACCTCAATTTGTGTCCTAAATCACAAGCGTTCCAAACACGTTGATTTCTTTTAATTTCTTCAGTTTTAATTTCTTGAGAAGGGCTACCCATTTGGGGGGCCAAAAAGTAGAAAATATTAATAAAATTTACTGCTATGTTGGTGGGAAAATTTGGTTTGAGAGAAAAACAAAACAAATGTTGTAGTCGATTGGTCAATTTTATTTTTCATGAAGCTGGATAAATTAATGACCAGAGGCAATTCAGACATCTCGAGGGATCAGTCTCTAGCAGCGAGAGAGAAGAACCAATTTCCCAGAGATCCTTTGCTTTAAGGTTCAACACGAACGAACGTATCCTGCTAACGAAACCTGCCGCCCGCGCGCGGACTACATTTCACGGGAGCCGCCTTCTTTTCGCATTTCGCCTCTGCCATCTCGCTGCAGAGGCGTATCCATTTTTCGAGTAAACGATCCTCTCTTTGGGGCTTGCGAAGAGAACAGCATCCGTTACCAGTTTCGCTTTGCGAACTTCGCTTCTTCCCTCCTCCCCCTTCCGCATCGCTTCTTCGCCTCTCGTCTCCCGCTGCCCGCTTTTCGTAACGGCCAGAGAGCTTAACCATATTTTCCAACTTTTCAGTGAACGTTTTATGAGAGTTTGTTTTCATTGAATACATTATACAAAGTACGCATTTAAAAACAATGTGTCCCTCTTCAACTGATTATGAAACATGAATATTCCGCTCATTAAGAAGGAAACTTCGCGCAATTCTGATTATGGATAAAATTTACGAATACGTTTCTGAAACCTGACAGAACGAAGAGAACTGTGTCGAAAGTAGGTCAAGAGTACTCAAGCTTTCTTCAAGCGACAACGAATTGATAATTTAATTAACTTGATAGTTCCACCTTTATTTATATTTCCGGTGCTATTTTTTGTGTCGCTTTGGACCGGACTAATGTATTTGGGAAGCGGTCCAAATAATGAATTTTCTTGTCGACAGTCGGTTCATTAACATAACGCTGTAGAGGAGATGAAAGACGAGGGTATGGGTTTCAGGGGGTGGATTTGGCTTGTGCATGGAGGAAGATGGCGAAAGTTGAACGGTTTTCTACAAGGAAGCACCGCATATCCACCCCCTCGGTCTCGGCCATAACCTTTCAAACAAACTTGAAACGGCAACGAATCGCCCACACAAACATAGCCGAGGACAAATTGCAAAGATAAATACGTGTCATAATTCACAATTTGAGCAAAAACCTCATCAATCTCTGACAAGATAGGCATTATGGTGGCGCTCGCCGTATCAGCGGAATATAAATGAAGGGGTTCCTCACGGTTCCTCACGCCGTAGTCTCCGAGCATCCCTTTCCGCCAACCCCTCATCGCCACCGTCAACTTCACCCGCGCCTGCCTCCGTTGTCGTCGCCTTGTGTCAGTCGCTGGGGAAGGCGGGCAGGCAACCGGCCAGAAGCGTCTGCCTCGCCTCCACCACCCTCCGAAGTTGGAGGAACAGAGCCAGGCACGCCTACATGACACGCAGGGAAGGACTAATGATGGGGCAGATGAGGATTGTACAGGTTTAGTCTATCCGAGAGCTTTGTGATGAAAGCGACGAGAACAAAGAATTGAAGAAAGTTGTTTCCAAGTACTTCTCATTAGGTGAACTATCAATCATCAACGTGGAAACATATAGTACTAACAAACGTAAATTGAGTTCACATTGTAAAATTTCAATCACGATTTATGTAAAGTCTTGTTCAGTTAGTGTAATACACTTTTTATGATTTTACAAATCAAAATTGCCAGTCATCTTAGCAATCTCAACATCACCTTTCATCTAATTCCATAAAGAAGACTTTATTCTTCCTTTAAACAATGTCCAGTTAACTTATAATCATCATATTGCGTTTCTTCAGCTAAAAGTGAATTTAGAAAACTTTATACGTTCTATGTACGTGGTTTCATTTTACTATGGTCATTCTTGCATTTATTTCATTGCATTTTTTGTTCTTGTGTTTCAAAAGAATAAACGTAATAAAATATAAACAGAAGTTTAAGAAATAAATATTCGTTTGGTTAAAAAAATTGGTGTATTATAAACCTCATTGATGAATTACAATGTTCGGAATGATTCTTTCTCAGTTCACTGTACAGTTGTGGAAAACAGAAGCTAAATTACATAAAAAACGACCAAAATTTGGCAATTTAGTTAAACTTGGAGAACCGGCCGTTTAGTGATCGAATTTGTGTATTCATATTTATGGGATAACCATATTCAACAATTCTTTCTGTTAGGTTTATAGACACGATAAGATAGTCAAATGTGAGAGTAACCATTTTAAGTCAAACTTCATTTAACACACTGCAGCGTAGGGACGAAATTATAGAAACTAAAAGTGACTTATGTTGTATATGTTAATTTCAGGAGCGATTTGGCACAGAGGAAAGGAGAATAGCATAATTCACTGAAATTATCTAAAATGTTTCTGTTACACAAATCACACTACTTCACACAGTTAATTCCGTTTGTTTCTCTTACATCCCATGGTTCTCGGAAGACGTGTCAGAAACATCAGATTTCTTGTTCAAAAATTTCCAAGCAAAACTGAGGAACCTCCCACGTGCCAAAACGTCTCGTCAAAATCACGGACGCATGAGACAGCAGCCTTCAGCATGTCGCCTTCTGGAGGAGGTTCCTCCCCTCCCCTCACACAAGCTCTTCTACCCCTCTTCCCACCCTCCATCCTTCGCGCAGAGTGAGGTGGTGAAGGGGGGAAGGAGGGAGGGATGTTGACTTGAGCCAGCGACTGAGGAGCGTCTCACAAGAACGGGGAGATCGCAAGCAAACACGCGGCGGATATACAAACGCGCGCGATATTAGTCCCAAGACGCACACAAGCCGTCGCGTAGCTACAAGGACCCCCTTCATATCCTCCGCTTTCTTTTAGAGGATTCTTTCGATTATTTGATATCCCATTCGACTATTTAGATTATTCACGATTTGTCGGTGTCGAGGGAAATATTTATATTCACAAGAAACAGGATTTGAAATTCTTATGTGGGTTTTTACAGGTGAGCGGTGTAATGTACAGGTCGTTTATCCTGATATTAAAAATTAACGTATTTTGCCAGATTAATTCTTAATATATAAATAACATACCACTAGATTTTTAATGATTTACAACGTAAAGTAACATTAGAGAAATGGTCTTGAAATCTGAACACACTATGACATTTTACACACAGTACACACAATTACACTAATCCCATCTAAATTGTTGAATTTGTATATGATACCATTTGTAAGTGAGATTCTCCGACCAAGATTTGTAATACCCTTACCAAAGCAAAATGAGAAGGAAGTAGTGATAAAAGAATATTCGAATAGATTTGGAAGGCAACTAAAGAGATTTTTGAGACTGCTACGTAAACGAACATCCTCAATTTGTAAAGCATCTGGAACACCCAAGTTTAAAACTTGAATGCCGGCACGAGATATTCCCTCGCGAAACCGAAACGTCTTACCTCGCCGAGTCAATCTTACGTACGACAACGCAGTCCGTGTTTCTTATGACGATCCGTTGTTTATACTTTGGTGGAACTCCCGCGCAGGATGAGGCCGACGCTTTAGTTTCACTTTCTCAGATGTATCGCAGCGCCGATTTCCCCTCATCTCTAAACAACATCTCAGCTCATGTGGGCCATCATTCACCACCAACGTCGAGAGTATGGAATTGAATTACGGAAATGGATTCGTTCACGATGCAACGCTACGCAATAATATCCAGCCCTGAATAAAATAATTCCTAGTATTAAGTTATATTTTATCTTCAATGGATTAGTTTCTGAAGAATAAGGATGAATATTAGTTCCCCGGCTATGTTACCCGTGATGAGTTCACAAAATAAGAATTCATTTAGTAGATCTATATCAAGAATGAAACGAGAAGTCACTTACAGAAACTTACCATGATGTAATGAAAAACTGTCTAATACATTTTTTTCGAATAATTTCGAATATTAAATATAAATTTCCACATTGATAGAAAAAATAAAAAAATCCTTGGAACAATTTTTGGAAACATTTTCAAAGTTCGTAGGGGTTAGTATACACAGATATTGTCGAGAATAAACATAACCTACACCAAGCATTAAATATAAATAAAATTATCGTTAGCGTTGCGTCTTAATCATTGAACACAAACCAAGGTACGGCATACCTAGATCTGCAATTATTTCTTCACATAATCCACCCCTTTTCGATATCCTTCTATCTCTTATAGGCTTTTGATAAAATGAAAAAAAAATTCAAGTTCTATATATTCAACGTTAAAAATACTTTTATCTACTTCCGTTCAACATATTGATAAAACAACCTAAATAAATTAATTACATCACGAGTGAGAGCTGTGCAAATGTAAAATATATTCAAGTCTAATCATTCAATTCTCTTTAAGTACAAAATACATATTAAAACACAAATCAACATTTGTGAGGTTATATTAAATTGTAAACGAAAATTTTATGTAAATATTCTCTTAAAGTTTATTTTAAACGAGCAAATATGTTCATTAATAATTGGAGATAAAAATATTCCAGGAAGACATGTTCGTAGCCATGCGATAATTATTCTCACATAAACCTTTATCATTGCACAACACAGGCATTATTCTTTGTGAAATTACTGATTGTTTTTTTCCCTCTTCAGTCACAGTGATGTGTTAATAAAAAATATATTACCACGTATTTCTTTCATCGAGCTTTTATAGTTTATATTTGCGGTACCAAAAATTATATCAATAAATAAGCTGCACATGGGGAGAAAACGCAATAGAACTGATTCAGTCTACTAGATGTTATTTCGTAAAGTAACATTGATTCCGTGAATAAAAATTTCTTCTCTGCATTTTTGTTATTACTACACTTAAACATGTCTCTCATTCAGATTACAATCCAAAATTTCGTCCTCACTTAAAAAATTTATTCACGGAACAACAAACACGATAAAACTAATAATAGCTGCTCTAACAATACCTAATTTGAACACTTGTAACACAACTAACAAACCACATGTGAAGATTTTAATCTCACAAGAACACAATTGATTAGGTTTTGCACAAATAATGTCACACGAACACTTGCACACTTATCACACATATTTCGTCTCGTTTATCATGATGTGTTTGATGCGAGATTAACACTCGTCTCGTGACAAGTTTCACACTTTCACAAAAAGGTACGAAGCACTAAATAGCACAAAGAAATACAATTTGGTTCGGGATATTTGATGAGGGCGTCAATCATTCACTTAACCCTTACAATTAAGGAAATGCAATGCATCACTCACCGTTGTGGACAAGTAGCGTGGAGTCCCGAGCCAGAGCCAATTCGGAGTCGGTCAACGTGGCATCGCTCGCGTTCTCGGAGGTCGGTGTGTCACTGAGTCCTGCCGGGTGCGGTTGGTACGAGTGGTGGTACGGCGTCTGGTATGTATGATTATGATAGGGGTTGTTGACGGCTGCAGCACCGGTGGTTACGGCGGCGGCAGCGGCGGATACACCGCCTGCCAACGGGTGCAGAGCCTGTGGAGGAGATTGCAGCGGCGGTTGCGACTGCTGTGACGGATGTCTACGCAGCGAGCGGTAGTGAACTGGAGACTCGTGCAGGTCGGACTCCCCCTCCGAGCCGCTAAGGCTGTAGGCAGGGTACAAGCGACCCTTCCCTGCAACAGAAGGCAGCCGAGCGACGGCGTCTTAGACCTGCTGGTAGATGCATGGTGGGGGCACGGGTCCTCCTTAGTTCGAGGAAGAGGGGTGAGGGGAAGGGCTGCAAGGGAAGGTCGCGTTCGGTCCCTCGATCCCCCCACCCTATAGGCCACCATCATCCGAAAAGAGGGAACCATCACCTGGAGCTCGTGTTACATGCATTCGCCAGATCGAGCGAGAACAGTATCGGCACGGAAGATACAGAAAACGCTCAGGTTTGTCTCTTTTGTCTACGAGATTGTACCAAAGTTTGGAGAGGATCCCATTCAAAGTATCCGACCAGGCTCAACATAAGAATAGCGGATGTTCCGTCACGTAATTCGAGAAGAAACTGACACTTTTTCTCTAAAAAATAAACTTACACGTTCACAAGAACCGTCGAGGTTATTCCTCCGTAGATTCTCCAGAAGAAGTGAGCGTGTAATTAAAAGCTCGTTTCAAAGATATTTTCTCACAATATACAGAGGGTTAGGAAAAAAACATTTTCCACAAAAGTAAAATCTTGGAAAGATATTAACAAACTACTTATTGGCAGAGTGTTCTGGCAGGGTATAAAAACATGAAAAATAGAAATACTAATGAAATCATCAAGTAATGAAATAAAATATAAATATTTATTTAAAATGTTTTATTTAGCAATTAAGATACTACGAATGCTAATTAAATTTTCCTTGAAATAAAATATGTTTATAAACGTTTTGTAGATAAAACAATATTATGGGCAAGTTACAGAAGAAATCAGACAATGAACAAAATAGTGATTATACTAAGAGGATAAACATGAAATACAAATCCACCAAATGCACAAATAGAAATATCGCATTGCGCTTACTCACGTTGTAGTCTCAGTATAAACTGGTGGTGGTTCTGCATGACATCGAGCTCGTAACCTGATTTCGTCAAGTAAGCGTCGCGTGTCTTTTCGTACGCGTTTTGTTGAACCAAAGCATCTATCACAAAGGGGGCTAATCCAGTTAGACCGGTCTACAGCACGTGCACATAAGTAAACTAGGAACAACAGCAGTAGCGTCTTCCACTTCTCGCAAAAAACGGGGCCAAGAATGAAGAGGTCGGGACAGAAGACTTGGTGTTCGACGGGGATTGAGGATAATCTGACTAGATGATGGAAATTACTGTATGTGGTACAATCAATTCAAATTATAAGACATACAATAATTTTCTGATAGTTCGGCATGGAAGATAAGTCAGGAATATTAGATGTCCGATAACCGAAAAAAAAAATAGTCTGGATCCTCGCGATCGTGGAGGTAACGCATGAAGCGACTGTGCCCTACGAGGCGCAGAATCGAACTGAGTTGCCTTGCCGTAGCCAAGGACGAAGAAGCTGCGCAGGTAGTAGACGAAAGAACTCAGATGATTGAAAGTCTCTCCGTCCGTCCCCCCACATCTCTCTTTCTCTCTCCACACTTCACTCCCTCACCTACACTGTTGCGGTGCATGGCTTGGAGCGGCGGCGGGGTCGCAACAGCACAAAGGCTCCTACTGGTCGGACGCCTGCTGCGATTGGACTATCCTATCACAACACCCAACGCCGTCGCCGAAACGCTAGCTGTAAAGAGTGTCGTCGCGAGGTATGCATTTTGCACGGAGCCCCTCGTTCCCCTCTCCGTTTCGCGATCTCCACACACTGACAAATTCCTTTCTTTTCAAAGGTAGAATAGTCGACAAGGGTCTAGCAAAGTGTGTACAAATAAGGCAAACACCAGGGGCACTTATGTCACTCCATCATGAGAATTTCCGGAGTGTCAATAGTAATGGGTATTAGAGTTCATCTCAAGTTATTGGTCATTCGAAATAATCCGTTTACAGTTCGCGAACGACTGTCAGCTTATAGACTGGAGTATATTACTCAATGCAATGAAAACAAACAAAAAAGAAAAAAACCGAATAAATAATGTTTAGTTCCAAAATATAGGTTAAAAATAAATTGAACTAGGCCAAGTAAAAAAATGTTATAGGAAATTCATCCATAATAGATAATATAGTTTTTCATCATAACCTTCTTTTTCCCTTAAACCCGACCATGATACCCCTGGAATTGTCTTCTTTTGTGTATAGGTCTGATAAATGAAAAAAAACAAAAACATCGAACCGTTTCATTCAGGTCTTTTTGGGTCAAAGCAAATTACCAAGTCTCCAAACACTTTTATATCTAGATGAGGTTATTACTCCGGCCTTCACTCTAAAGAACTTTTTCTCTCAAAATATGAGGTGAAGGTCATTGTCGTAAGAATTACGATGAGTTCTTCGAGCGCAAAACGACTGCTTTTGAAATTGAAGCAAAACAAAATCGCGATGACGTGATCGCTCAGTTAGGAGGCACTGACTCGGCACAAGCGGAGCAATTGGTGGTGAAGTCGATGAAGGCACAAGTGACGGCGATGTGGTGCGCCACGTAAGTCGAAGGGAGTGGAGAGATAGTGGGGAAGAGAGCCGCACTACGTAGCAACGCAGGATTCCATATTAATGTTGAGCTCCGCTGTAAACTTCGTCCGCGCAGTTTCGAGTTAGTTAAGCTTTGTAATATATCTGAAGAGCGCGCAGGAGGGTTGTGGAGAAAGGCCGAGGCCGATGGGAGAGGTGCGGAGTATGGTTTAGGAATGGAGGGAGATGGGAGAGGAAGACTGAGACATCGGCAAAGAAGGGTGGAAGAGGGCAATGAGGTGATGGATGGGACAAAAATAGGAAATAAGAAAGAATAACCAGAAGAATCAGACAACACGAATTTTGAGGCATAAAACGGAACAACAAATTGAAATACATAAGGACATTAAATACAGGATACTACATCGACTCTATTGTAATATTGTAAAAGGAGAGGGAGAAAGGAAGTAAGGAGCTCTGCAATTACCTTGTTGGAGGCAGAGCGGTCATAATGACTATTGGCCAATTAAAATTTAAATAATGGATGAGACACAAGTGAATTAAAGGAAATTAGAAATACTGTAGTAGAGAAGGTTGTCTCGCAACTAATTATAAAGAAACATTCAAATTGTACAATGTATTTACGTTCGTTTTTAAAATCTAAAATAAATACATCTGGTGGTCAATCCATTATAAGGTCCTTTAATGTGTTAAATTTTTCTAACTATAGACATTATTTACTTCAATACGAGAAAATGTAAGTCGTTCGAGCAATTATAGCAGATAGTTTACGTTGCTTAAGTGAGCCATTGAAGGAGTTGAGATTATATGAGCGAATCGAGATAAAAAATATGTAAACTACAATGGTGAAGAAGGTGATTACAGAATGTACAAATACCTTCACCTAACGGATCGAATAAAACATTTTTTTGTGTATAGGACCTATTAAATATATCTGGAATTACACTAAATGTGATGAGATAAAATATTTAATGGAGAGATGAAGAATATATAATAGAGAAATGAAACAGAACTTTTTTTATTAGTTCAAACTTGGAATGTTTCAAAAATATTTACTCCACGAGGAAATACGTGGGAAATATCACTAAAGAACCACGAGATTATATGCGAGAAATTTGTCGCATATAACGTACCAAGGATGCGTTGTTCTTTCAAGGTTCAAGGAAATGTGACACATCACAGGTTATTCATTGTGGCGAGCCAAGTAGTAAATACACATGAACATTTCTTTGTAATAATGCAGGTATTTGATGATGCTTATTTCTTTCAACAAAAAGTACAAAAGGAAATTACAAGTAAAAAAATATTTGAAACGAGTAATTTAATAAGAAAAAATGTTGAGCGACTAGTGACATATTTTCGAAGAATTTGTTCTCTTGTGGTGCTTCCAATAATAAAAATTACAGAAATAGCGTGTACATGATAAAATTTATAGTTGCCGTATTTGGAGTATTTATAGTGAGCTCTTCGTATATATTTCCCTTCAGAATCATTAAATAGTGCCATACAAGCCGTCCATCAATTCCCTTGAAATTAGACATTCCCGATTATATTAAATGTACACTAAAAAAAGGTGGGATCATTGCCTCTTCCTACAATATTACGTCCATACTTTAACTCCCTTAATAAATAAATGAAAAGCCTTTTTGAAAGGCGTTTCACTTATGCGTCACACCATATCCTACCCCCATACCCACCCCGGAACCTGTGCTACGGGAAGGACAAGAATACACAGAAACATCGACTGTGAGGTTTAGCGAGGACACAGCGGGAACTAACCCCGTAGCGGAAATGGAAAAAAAAGGGGAGAAGCGGAGGACATTATGTCGCGTGAGGATTATGTTACGTGATGAGGACGTTGATAGGAGTCGTGATGAGTCAGGGAGGTAGAAACTTAAATTGGACTCAAGTTAAGGCCACACACAAAGAGAAACACTCTTTACAGTTGAGAATAACTTTTATATTAAAGACTTTAATGCAGTAAAAATATCTAGAGTGTGTCGTATCGCGAGAATGCTTTTGTGTTTAGCGGAGAGAAGGGCTCATTTTTGCATATATTTATTACTGGTGAACAATTGGTGATATTAATACGCGTCTTGTTGTTACTAGTGTATTGTTTCGGTACTCATTCCCTCCCTTCATTTTCTTTGGGGGGGGGGAGAACAATACTCACTTTTTATCTAATCAAAAAAAGTACCTATAAGCTCATCATGTATTGTTGAGGAAGGTAGAATGTAAAATCATTTAAACTGAAATAATAATAAATTTATTGTCAAAAAACAGTACAAACTGTGTATGACCACGTGGAGGGAAAAAAACTAATTTACTCTCCGGAAGCAAGCAAGGGACCATCCCATCAATTCCGATCAAGGGCCCTAAGGCAGAGGCGGATTCAAAAAATTCAGCAAAAATTCCTAGATAAGATAAAAAGTTAGCTGCGAGTTATAATATATATTATGTCAATATGTTTGTAATTTTAAGCAAAAAATTACATGTACAAGTTATTATCAAACTATAGATTATTCTGAGTATAGTGTTTAAAATAAAATAACACTAAATTCACGATTTATTGTTACAATAGACCCGCCCCTAGACAAAGCCTAGAGAACCTGTATGATAAATCCGCCTCTACCCGAAGGAAAACCGGAGAAAAACCCGGGCCAGGATGGGGCTACAGAATTTATGTACACAAACGTGCCAATGTTGAGTACACATAAAACTAAATTAATATGAGCCATAAGACAACACAATCATGCAAGAAAATAGTTTTTGAAATTGTTATAAGTTGTTTAAAAAGTACTACAGCAATGGCGTGATAAAGTACAAGAAACGTGTTTCCCTTACTACTAAAAATGTATTACCTTTGGTAGGTAGTATTCGAGATTCGAAAAAAGATTAAAGTTCTGTGACATTTCTTTTCGTTTTCCTTTCTTTTTATTTAAGGCGAGAGCTCTTTTGACAGAATATCGGCGATCTTTAGGGCTTGAATATAAATTACATACAAGATAAAATCGCTAATTACAAGGTACTATAAAAATGGGAAAGTAAATAAAAAATAAAATCTTGAAAGATAGATGAAAACGGCCTATATTCTGTTGAAAGAAATTCAACAAAAAGAAAACCTAAAGTAACCTCAAAGAAATTTAATACAACTACAAATCATTACATTTGCATCCATAATATTTCAACTTCAATATGCGCTCTCAGCATCGCCTCTTCCTACAAGTATTTCTTCGTTCTTCCTCCAATGACCGTAGTCTCTCGAAGCAACGCCAACTGACGTTGCTAATTCCACTTCACAGTCACCGCAGTTGGAACCGCATTTGCAGTGGCGGTGACAGCGACGGCGTGCATATGGTTAGGTCCCACGGGCTTACAGCTCGCGCCGTCGTCGACAGAATTTTTGTTGAAGCGTCGTCGTCGGATTTTTCTTCTTCTTCTTTTCCTGAGCATTGCGAGAGGAGAAAGGATGCCTCCGGCAATGGTGAAGGTGACGACAGAAAAGTGGAGGTCGATCTTCCTTCTCACCTTTTCCTTTTTGATTTTCACTTTCAAGAGAGTTTTAATTTTTTCATTTTTATTTTAGGCTTCTTCATTTTTAAATGTTTTGTACTCAAATTTTAAATAGAACGAAACGATATTACACGAACGCTTAACATGAATTGCTATAAACCATCTAAAGATTGGCATTGCATGCATCTAAAGGTTTTTCCAAGTCATCTTATTACGAAATTTTTTTGAAAAATACTGAGAAATAAACTTATACTTTCAGCCAATGCAAATTAACATAATAAAATGCAAAAAATGATATACTTTTCCGTTTCACATTTCCAGTTCCACACGAAAAAATAGTTGAAAAGCTCAGCCTAAAGTTAGCTGTGATAGCTCACGCACTGGCTGTCTAGCGGACAGAGAGCACCATTAGCTGCCACAGCATAGGCTGTAGCCTGTCTCTTATACACATCTATACACAGAANCTGCGGAAGCTAACGCTGTTTTGTGTGAGAGGAAGAATGTTACATCAACAGCAAGAGCTTATAAGTTCTAAACAGCTCAGCTCCGCTCAAAAATCTGACTTAGCTACATGAACTGTTGTTTGTTCATCGCCTCCGATCTCGTTCGTAGTTGCCGCTAAATGACACTCGGCTGCGCCACCTTCTATGTATTCGGTACGTTGACTTATGACTCAGGTACTGAGCAATTGTTTTACGGAGTAAAATCGACCATGGCTTTCGCAACCATGAATAGTTGTTTACTTGAACAAAATGATTCATTACAGCGACTAAACGACGCCAACCCGACGTTGCCTAGCCCGAAACTTGAAGTCTAGACGTTTATAGTGTTTTCTCGACGTCGAGCACACTGATGATATTCTGAATTCCTGAAGGTTAATGTTGCTGAATACCTAATTATTATTTTAAATAATGATATTTTCAAGTGTATTCGTGTGATAAGAATAAATTTCAAGTATATTCAAAATAAAGAAACGTTTGGATACATAAAAACTACTTTCTTGGTATTTAAAGATCTATTTTCAAGGTTTTAGATGATTACTATTTTACGTACTTACTATTCATGGGACCAATANCGAATAAATTTCAAGTATATTCAAAATAAAGAAACGTTTGGATACCTAAAAACTACTTTCTTGGTATTTAAAGATCTATTTTCAAGGTTTTAGATGATTACTATTTTACGTACTTACTATTCATGGGACCAATACTATGGTGCCAACTCGTAGACAGCGTAACACAAGACAATAAAATATTATACTGCAGTAGCTCAGTGGTAGCGTTCGCGCCTCCAGAGTGAAAGGACTGTGGATCGAATACTGGCGCTGTCGGATACTTGAAGACGGACGTCGAAAACAAATAACGTTTGCTGTACGCCAGTATTTAAACAAGGTAAGACCATGGAGTTGTAATAAAAATGAATGTTGTCAAGAAAGTCAAGAAAAAATATCGAGAAGAAAGCATGTGGATGGTCGACATCATATACTATAAGTTCTGTGACAGTTAATGCTGTACGCTGTGGTACAGAAGGACGAAATTTCACGTCATAGTAGACGGATATTAGCTGTGCGAGATTATGTATTGTCTGTCCGGCTGGCAGTCAATACATTAGCTACCCCATGTATTTTTCTTTTTCGTGCGCCACGAGACATTGGAGTCACTCTTGTTAGAAGACAGAACACGATAATTGAAACCGATTTTCAAGAGGACAAAGCTGTTCTATTGTAATTAATAATTTCAATATTTACATCTTCAATATAGCAAAGGGGAAGAACATGATAATTCATAAGAATTAATAGATTTTCCCCATTTACCAATATACTGAATTTAGAAAAATGTACTTCTAGAGATAACGATGGTACAGTTTAGTTCAGCAATACAGCTTTAAGCAAACTTCATCACTCATCTTTGTGAATAAAACACCCTATAAGGCAAACAGTAGTCTTAATAACTAATTCTACAATTAGAAATATTTACAAGGAATGAGTGTCAACTCTCACGACCAAAAGGTTGATGTGTCTATTTTACGAGAATAAATTTATGTGAATATATTGCTTAATTTATTTTTCTAAGGCTTACAACTCGGTTTAAGAAACACAAATGAAAGATGAAAATAGTATCTCGTACAGAAGTAACAAATAATTCACCGTCGTGACTTTTTTACCGAGAGGAATTCATATACTTTATTATGTCATTATTCAACTTAAATTAACTTAAGAGTTCAAAGTATATAAAGTTTCATCACTTTCAAAAAGCTTCAAGTTACATTTTTTCCATTTGAGTCGAACAATATACCATACGTTTAGTTCTGAAGCTTGATGCAAAATAAAATCTATGTTATGAAATTACCTCTTCTACTCGCGTGTTAATTTCTAAGGTTTATCATATTGAGACGAAGAAAATACCGTAGTTGAGCACTAAAATAATAGGTTTGCGGATGTTAAGTTGAACAAAGTCGAAATAAATCACCTACTTTAGTATTCAATACTCAAATATATCTCTAAAGAAGAAAAAAGTGATGAGTTATATTCTGAAAAACTTTCATTACCCTTTTCAGTTCAATACATTGTAATCGTCTCTTTATTTACCACAAACTACTCATGATTTACGAAAAAAAAAAATTTAAAAAATGTCCCTGATCTTTGTCACGATAAAGTACAGCAAGCTGTAAATTTCGTCATGCTTACCATTCTTTGGTTCCGCGTCCTTAGAGAACGTCAACAACACGCCGTATGCTATTAGCATGCGACGCCCATACATCGTAATAATTACATCAAGCTATGTTACTCGGTCACGAGACGGATGTAGCCACTGTAGGAGGTCAAAGTAGTACTGGTGATGAAGAGGTGTCAACAAGGATGTACAATGGATGGTGAACGAGGACTTCGAAGACTCGGAGACCACTTTTATTACGATGAAGACTTTACAGTAGAATTAAGTTGAAGTGGTTTTGACCGTTTTTGCACCCACTAAGGGAATATTCTGACCTCAGTCTCATGAAATGGAAATTATGATCAGGTTTGAGCGGCGGGTCTTAAATTCGAGACCACGACCGTCATCAAGTCAAAGTTTTCACCAGATGTACGATAAAAAAGATACTTGTACGGTCACCTGCATACGTAGGTTATGTAAAAAGAAAATTGTGGTTCCTCCTGTTATGGGAATACAACCACTGGGTATCTTAGTACAGGGATGTCATAGAGGATATCACGTACTAGTAGGTTCTGTAGGGTAAAAGGGTAGACAGAGTTCCATGAATAGAGCAGGAGGTCCCAGTATTTAGTCGGATCCCGTCACAATTTTCATGCGATGGAAGTTGTCAAAAGTCAATATTAGCACATATTTACTAAACAGTCGTGCTTACTAAACATAATGAAAGTGACGTTCCGTTCGAGAGTCTAGGTGGACCTCAGTCCTCGTCTTTCCTTTCCACCTGTCACACGAGGTCTCTCCTCGGGGCTATTGGTGAATCGACCGCATTGGATTAAACAGCACGAGCGCACGCGCGTGCACTCGTGCGCAACACGCCACACGCACTCAAATACCTTCAGTCACCCACAAATTTACCTCCGGTTTAGCCTCGATTCTAGAATCCATTCATTCATCTTCTAACTTGTCTCTCTGTATACATATACGTGTGTACGTATACAGGTGACACGATCCTGAGGATGCGCAACGTAAGCAAATCAAACGCCCTACATTTGGAGAGGAGGCATTTAAACATGTTCCATAGATCAGTTTAATATGCACCGTTTACATTCACTGTTGATACAATGTTATTACAATATTCTTCATAATAATGTATTTCCAATCGAAATTTTTTTGCTGCTTTGAACAAGGGAGTTATAAAAATATTATCCTATCAGTTTTGTGGTATCGATATACCTATATTATCGAAATCACTTCCGTCGAAAGATTTTGAAACAAGTAAAACCTAGTGGTGCAAAACCATTTATGTCTCTTGTCACATACGTTTCCCAGTCTGTCTAAATATCATCTCATACAATTATATCTTTTTGTCTGTAACAATGATCCATTAATACGCACGCTCCACCCCCAAGATTCACATAGGTTGTCCATCAGGGAATTCCACATTAAACTAATATAGCTTGTTACGGTGCTTATGACACAAAAGATCCGACATCATTAGCTGGCTTACTTTCAGAGTTCCTATTTGAATCTCACAGATATATACACACAATTAGTATATATTGTTGTGAATAGAACATATGAAAAAAATGAGGTACTAATGTGTGTGGTGCAACGCATCCATCTATTCGATAAAATAATTCTATATTTCGTTAATTCTTCTAATCCACATACACTACTATATCTACTATGACACATGAATAAACTAATAGTTAACTTAGAAATTTAAAAAAACAAAAACATACCGTTCAATTTTTTTGTACTGGTTTGTTTTGCATTATTTTCCCCTCTTGAATTCATCTCCTGTTTTAAAAAAAATTGACGAAACGTTTTTTGGGTGGTGCATTAATTGTACTCATGATATTAGTTTTGGATTTCTCCTTTCTCATCCCGCACTCAATTCTAAAACCTGTGACAATTGCGTTCATTTCACGCTATTTTCATACTCTGCAGCAACAAGGAAAGAGAGAAGAGTTAATCGCTTATCGTTCCCGGGATGTGAATGAGGGCACACTAGGGAAACAGGAAGGTGATAGTAGATCGAAGCCACGCACTCTCCCATCCCTCAGTTGATAAAAATATATTGCTATTGTTTTACCGCTGAGCCCGTTCCACTTTGGAGTCACAGGATTACGACCATTGTTCCGCTCTTGTTAGAATTTACTAACAATTTGAAGAAACGAATAGTTATACAGGATGAACTAGCACGATCGTGCTCCACGTAATACTCGGCACGGGGGTATTATAAGCGCGTCATTGCTCTCCATATAGTATGGGAGGGATGTAACAGGAGGGGCAGGGGAAGAGAGAGAGAGAGAGAGAGAGAGGAAAACGCATACAAGCAGGATTAAACGGGATAAATTTTTGGATACTATCGTAAATTCCGGAAGCCGTAGAATTAGTGGAGTCAAAATCCCTACTAACGACTAACACGTTACGTGAAAATTCCTGTGCCGACGATGCTGTTCAAGCAATTGGCTCTAAAAGGGTAGGCTCATGTGGATATGCTACTGACAAAGGTTCAAAAGAGTAAAAAAATACACAATTTTACGTGAGAGAGTAATGGAAGATAAGTAATAGGATTCTACGGCATTGCAATGGAATAATACTAAATTTATTGTTTACTAGCAGGGCCCAACGTTCAAGATTCGGGAGTCACTTTTATTTCGTTGTCTTTGTTTTAAATCTAAAAATATTTTATCACGATAATTTTCTGAAATTAATAAAATTAAAAAATAAAACACATTTATTACAAACATTAGAAATTAAAAAAAAATCATTATATCTTGATAACATTACACATTACATTTTACTTGTGTTTCAGTTAATAACGATATTTTATTGGTTCCGGATCATTTCAATGGGGGTTTTCAAAAAAATTCTTTTTTCAGATTATGTCTTGATAAACTTTTTGTGGAGAAAAGGGGTATAATTTTGCTCCTGATTATGAAGAAAACTTTTAACTGTTAATTTCCGAGCATCTACTCGTCGAGGAAAGGTTGTTTCGTCTACAGCCAGGTTGTGCAGTGGTCAACACACTTGCGGCCAAAGAAGTCCCGGTCCGTCCCAATGTTCATTTCATCGTAGACCACTCATGTAATAAATATGAAAATCCTACAAGTCCACAATGGACATTATAATTTTGATTTAACACGAAATTGCAAATAATTGCGTTAAGATGTTATTATTGCTATGTTGACAAAAGTGTAACAAAAGACTTTCCTATTCCCTTCGCACACACATACCCACACGGTGTCCAATCGCGCTAGCGTTGTGGGTGTGCCAACGCGGAAGGGCAATAGCACTGGTGTTGTAAACCATGTGGGAGTGAGTGCGCGCGCGCGCCTCCTGGAGCTTGCGATTCGTCGCACGTAACGCACACGTTGGCGTCTCTTTCGGTGGCTGCGGGCGTGACGTAGCGCTGAGTGAAAATTCCTTCCTTCCTTCCTTCCGACGAGCGAGGGCTGCTAGCACAGGGCGAGGAGGTTCTGATTGCAAGGAAGTTGTTCACGCCATATCTGGTCTTCGGAAAAAAGGTTCATTGAACTCCATATTCTGTCAATGCACTACGTATTAATTTCTTTATTTCGTGATATCATTTGAATGGGGCAAGATTTACTGTCGTGGCCAATATGGAAGTAAAGATTTTTGGGAAAGGGAAGTAAAATTGCAGTCGTAAACATGATGGGGATTGAACTTGTTCCATTTCACTCCGTAGGTAACTTCCAAATCCGAAATAAAAAAGGGGAACCACGTATTTCTTGAAACACATTGATATATTGGTTTCTTCGAAGTAAAAAAAACAAGTTATTGTGAGATTTAACATTAACTCTTAGCGTAGAAGCCAACATTCCAAACCCAACAATAAACATCATCTAAAAAATAAACTGTAGAGTTTTCCGTGAAAAATTAACGTTAAATTAGATCTTCCTTCTTACTGAGGTCTTTCTCAATTACAGAACCGAATTCTGTGACAGAGCCCGGGGGGTCAACTCATCAGTTTCACCCTTGGGTTGAAAAAGAAAGTTTTAATATGAGTATTCATGTTATAAAGCGTTGTGTTACAAAATAAATGTTTTACTGAATTATTCAAAATACTTACGTCATGAAAATAGTACTTATATAAGAACAGTTAAAATATTCCAGTACATAAAACTAACGTTATGTACAAATATTTTAAGTACATTACTACGAATATCCAACAATTAACCAAGATGATATTAAGTCACTATTTTTGACCGTAGCAATGGGAAAACTTATTACACCATTTAATTAAAAAAATTGAACAATTCGTTTTGCATGGGGAAATATATGTTCCAAATGAATTGGTTATAATGAAAATTGCGAGTAACGTTTGGATTTAGAAAAATTTCAAATAACAGTTCCGTTTCAATTTCGTATGAGGTACAAATTCAATTTTTATCAATACAATATTCAGCCACAAACACTCACTGACACCATGAAAAGGAAAAAAGTGAAAAAAAATTGTGAATTCAAATTTAACATCTATTTTAGAGAAAAATGTTACTTGATCATTTATTTCCAAGTCCACCTTGGAGCAAATGCTTGACTCACTAATGAGATTGCCAATGATATTAATAAATACACTTAATTGAAAAGTATATTATGTTACAAATTGTTAAAGGTGTTGTGTTTGTATCACATAAAATTTATAAACGTCTTAAATGTCAATTATTTACATTTTATTTCAATAAAAAATATAAATTATTTCACGATACCTCTTCACAATCTTTCATTTTTTCCAGCGCTCATCTGACCATAGTGTAATTACTCTTGGATTAATATCTCATATTAAATAATCTTTCTATAAAATTATATTTATTATGTTGAATTACGATAACATTAAATATATTAAATCCCTAATTCATTTAATTTACAAACGCATGTACTTTTTCATTTACATCTCTTTCATCGAATCTCATGAGTGAGTTTTATGTTATTTATGAGCTGTACTATGTAAGGTTTCCAAAAGCGATAAATATAATTAATTGCTAGGTTTATTGAGCAAAAATGAGGTGAATATTATTCAGTTATAAGATATTCCGTTAACGAATCACTTATACTTAACCTTCCTTTTTCCGTGACATCTCTAACATAATTTCTCATCGACACACATCAACTCTTCTTTTATCGTATCTTCTTACTTCGCAATTCGCCCTTTCCCATCCGAGGCAACGTTGTAGACCCTGCTTTGCAGACGGCGACGGTCGCCGATGTGCCAGGCGATAATAGCAACGCAATTAAACGCTACGAGGGAGATAACGCACTCAAGATGAATAACGCAGTCGTTACTTGAGACAGACGCTCGGTGCTAGTGAGACATACTGCACCTCCGCACCAACACAGTACGCCCAGTAATTTGGATGCTCCATGCTCGAGTTGAGAGGGATGGAGGATACAATCCTGTTTTCTCGTGTTGTATGATCAAGGATGCTGAGACTAGGATTAAAAACAAACGATTTGTGTCACAAATCGAGATATTATTTGCAAACTTCCGAATATATTCGTTCTGGTTTCAAATAATTCGTCCATCATTCTTCAGATGATGATTTAGATTCAGAAATAATGAGTGCAAAAATAGGTATTAGTCATAAATAATATTACAACTTTTGACTATAACAACCATCAAAATATAAATAGACTGCCACACTAAAGCAATATACAACAAATCACATTCAAAGAGAAAATTTTGTATTCACACAGGTGTAACTATTTAATAATTTTTGGCTTCGGTTTTGAAGTGTTTGCTAAAATAAATGTATCACGCGTTGAATTTTTGTTTCTGTCAGTGTATCTCATTCCATTAAAATAATGTTCAACAATAAAATCAATCCTTTACTTAATACATAGAATATATCTCCCATAATGTACTAATTTTAAGTAAGTTAAAAATACCAACAGAGGCCAATCTAGACCGTAATCAAGGGGGGGAGGCTAAATTTTATATTTTTATAAACATTATTATAAATATTATTGTAAATATTATTATTAATATTATAGCGATATTGTATTTTAATATAATACATCAATTCATTAAATAGTAACCCAATTTATTAATTGTTTAAAATGCCATAATACGTATTAAAGAATAAAGATACATTTTATCAATTCCCGTATTATCTGTTGAAAGTTCAAGTCCAATGTGTATGTGTGGGCTATAACCCCCATAGCCACCCCCCTACAATCACCACTGGATGTCAATATATATTTTGCATTGTAAATATTTGATTTACAAATTTGAAATATGAAATAGTCGTAAAATTTGAACTCCTGATTATAACAACACGAAAAATTCTGATTTGCAGAATACAATCATTAATGTAATAGTGCAGTCATGCCTGAGGACGGAGTGTTGACGAGTCTAAACATCCCATGACGATTCATATTTGAAACAGTAATTGTGTTAGGAGACATCCCGATTTAAGTTCATCTCTTTGAAAGGAAATTGGTGAAATATTAGTATTGCGATCTATTAACTTTGCGACTTTTCTGTCCTACGAATATATCGTGATTGAGCATTTGAATACCCTTTAATGCGAAAAACTGCGCAAATCATCTTAGCATCACCAATCAATAACCCCCGACCCAAAAAAATGTTCCAAACTCATGATTTTCCAAATGAATAAACTCACAGTGCTCTCTATCTCTCTCCATAACAGTGTCCTTCCCCAACTAAAATTCCCATTCTGCAAGAACATCGATTAACCGCTGGGAGCTCGCAGCAGAAGAGTGCTCTGGGAGAGCGCATAAGCGTCCTCGACGGTCGACACGCGCGTGCATGTGCGGTCGCTGGCAGGCTGCGTCGCTGCCGCAGTGAAATCTCTCCTGCGGGCAAGCGGCGTACCCCGTGCGAGCTGCTCGTGTTGCAGCAGCGGCAGCGGCGGAGGGGGCTTTCCGATTCACCAGCGGCAAGCGCCACCACGCGCTACACATCGATAGCACACGCATGGCACGGGATGCTAGAACGCAACGAGGGTTTTACAAAGTACACAGACACACCTTGTTCCATTCTGGCCCGAGTTCTCTTTTTCGGGTGGATTTACGTATCGGTTTTCAAGGCTTGGGTGGGAATGGCATAAGAACAATTGTTATTATTAATTGCCACGATTGATAATACATTACATAACTTCCTTTAGAAATACAAATCCACCACTGTCCTTGGGTTCTTGATCGAAATTGATGAGATAGAGCCTTCCTTGTTTCCAGAGTTCATTGACCCTCACGCTGTCATTCTCAGTTTGGTTTTACGACAAAAAATTGATTTGGTTTAACATCTCACACTGCATTAACTTCTTATCTCTTTTCTACTATTTTGATTTTTGGTCCATCACTGATTTCTTCGATGATTTTTTCTACTTATTGGAAATATTTTTTTAAACCCATTCATTCCGAGATTCTCTATTTCCTGCATAATTCTTAAGTTCCTAAATATTCATCGAGAATAGATAAATCGTTCTGGAAACTTGTGCCGTATTTTGTTTCCGATTAAGTTCTCGGGTCACGTGAGGGTTAGTCTTGTGTCTATGAACACGTGCAACCCACTGACCTCAATATCCGTAAAAAATCTATACTATAACTTGAATTACTGTTCAGTGGAAAATTGCACGAGAACTATTACTCATTATAAATAAACAATAAAATTTCACCGGTATTACATAAGATTTTTTTTTAATCTTAAGAGTAAATGATACTGCGTTTCACCTCCTGCGTAGGTTTACCCCGTCTCCAAACTCCATGACCTGAAACTAGACTGAGTAGGTGTATGGTGTCGTTGTGTGCGAGAGAGCAAGGATGGATGGAGGACGAGAGACGCCATGTTTCGAGGCATAATACGAGAGTGGACGCGCCACCACCTGTGCGCACCACCACCCATCATGCACTGCGCCACCTGACTCCGGCAGATCGGGAGAGAACAACCGCAGTGGACGCATTCTGGACGGATTTTATGGCGACGCATTTCTGAATGAAGGACACAAGTCTCGATAAGAACCACGGGTTTGAGTCGAAATGTAACGTAATTTTAAGACAGTCTCACTATGAGAAAAGTGATAATGTCGCGTCGCCAATTCTCGTCCTCTTGCACGCTTACATACACTTCTGAATTTATTTCAATATCTCCTTTTTGCACACAACGACATTCGGGAAATGCCGTGGAAACGAAATGCTAAAAGTTTATCTGGATTTCTTGGTTCAAATATATTTTACGCACTCTATCATCAATGAATACCTCCGATTTATTCCAAATTTCCAATATTAATGTAAAGAACTATTCCAACTGTTAGACTCCTGGTCAGAATGCAAAAGATACACCTTCGAATGTTGGGAAAACTACTTGTTTATCGGTGTGAATATAACTGTAGTCGTAGAACAGTTTACAAACAAATATTAGCTTCAATGACATATTTTCGCAAATCTTAAAACTGTTTGTTCTGTAATAAATATTGCTTACTATCCCATCCAAAAATTATTTATTGGGAACATTACTTATTTGTTCTAAAAACGACACAAATGAGAAAACTTAAGCATTCAATACTTTTTTGAGATACAGAAATTACTTTTTCGTATAGATTATAAAAAATAATATTATAGAAAATTCCCGAAAATTTGAAACTAGGTTATAAGTTTTCATGCTACTGCAACATTATAAAAATAAAAATGATCATTTACCAATGAATTAAATAAAATTAAATACATTCGAACAATGTATATTCTATACAAAACATATAATTTAACGTTTAATTTCATGTCTGTAACGGTTATTTTGAAAATAAATGTACTATTCGATTTATCATTTAAATTATCATTCATTTATGTACAACCTTTTAATGGCGCTAATGCAATATTTTCTCAAACGAATCCTCCAACATTTACGGATATTTTACATCGAAAAGACTATGTAAGAACTTACTAGCTGACTCTCTTAAAAACGACTTCTAGTTCTAGTTCGCAAGTTCACAAAAGATGAAGAATAAATTCAGTATAGTGAACAAGACGGAGATTCGCTGCAGCAAAGCGCTTTCCGTAAGCGGTGTTCTTCCGATATACGTCGACGGAGTAGAGGATAGACAGATTCCGCAAATATTTCACACGACCCTTCGTCCGCATAATGCAATAGACGGACGCTCACCTGATATCGTTCCTGAAGCGACAACTTACTTGGAAACCAGCGTCATGCTGCATAATCCCATTATCCTACCAAAGTTTACAGACTTTTTTTATACAGCGCCGTTTCCAGCTCGATCTGATCGCTTCTAGTGTCGGGAGGAAAATCAAACAAAGAGCTCCGAGTATTTACAACGAGGCACCTCCATACGTCATCGATATTCAAGGCAATGAAAGGAGATCGAGACGAAGAATCGGAAAGAGTAAAATAGAAAGAGCGGGGTAAACCCATAAAAAAATAAGAGCAATATCCAACCAAAGTTTAGCTTCAGCTTTCCTCAGACCCACTTTATATTCTTCGCTTATCCTTCACACAGCATCTCCTTCTCCACTACATACTTTGTTATGGTTATTTTATAACTTGTACAAAACTTTTCATAGCAATAAATCCACACTTGTGAGGCTTGGCCCACTCTATATTCATGTACCGACGACCACCTGAAAAATCCGCCGGCGCGCACTCACCATGCGAACTTTTCGCGGGTCGAAGGAATAAGTAGGCGAGCGGAGTAAGGCATCATGGGGAGGGGGCAGTGAAGAGAGGGGTACGAGGAAGAAGCGGGGGAGATCGCCGCTGACAGCATTCAGCCGGGCGCCGCCGTCTAACACTGTAGCCCCGTCGAAACAGCGCAGTTCGCGAGGATTCGTATAAAAGAAATTCCAGGTCTGCTCGAGTTAAAAGCAATATTTAGTATGAGGAGTCACGCCCTCGTGCCGACCGTAGCACGCTATTTAAATATTAAGTGGCTGTGTAAATTCTAGCCAGAGAAAAAGAAAAGAAGGAAAGGCGAGACGTAAAAAAAGACTACAAGGAAATCCTGAGCAGCAAAAAAGCGATCAGAAAACGCAGACGAATATCGATCTCCGAGACCACTTATGCAGGGCCAGTACAAAAAGAAAAAAACCCGTCAGAAACGGAAGCTACCACCACAACCTCGCTCCACATATGCGATAGCAAAAAAGTATAAGGGTTCAAAAATAAGTGTTCTGATTTTAGCACATCGATTCTACAAAGCGAACAAAAAAATTCGGCGTGCTTTCGAGATATCCAACATGGAGGCTATTTACGCTTCAATGAAATAGGCAGCGTGACTTCAAAAGAAACGTGAGGACAGCCTATGATTGTCTGCCTGATTGAGTGATGGATGGCGAATGGGCGTGGTAGAGAGTATGCGCGTCCTTCGTGGAACGGAACGAACCCAAACACGCGCGCTAGGTGGACTTCCTGAAGTCGAAAACGTTGGTATTTTATCTCCATATAAGCGACATGTGTATTGCTGCAACGGATTCTTACTTCCATAGAACTTTAGGAAGCATGTGAGAAAAAAGTAAGAAAGAGAGAGTAATGTGTGAATGTGAGAAGAAAAAGGAAGGCCCAGACTACTTGGGATTGTGTTAGAACTCGGAAAAAGCAAAATTAATAAAATAATAAAAGAAAATTAAATAAATTTAACAGAGAAAGTAAACACTAATTCGAACAGGGAGAAACATTGACTTTTTGAAAACATGTAATGCAAATTGAAATGAAAAGACACGCTCTGAATAGAAAATAATGGAGAAAAACTATTCAATAAGAACAATGAAGAGAATGGAAAATAAAAAGTACTAAAAAATAGTATTTCATTTAAAGGATAAAGAATGGATATGCTTAGAAAAATGTGGTGAAAAATAAGACGGAGAGACAATTTCTCCTCACTAGTAATGATTTTTTTTCAAAGTTGAGTCTAAAAAAACATTTCGATTTTCTTAGCATTTTTTGAAAGTTAACTCTAAGAAGATGTCCAGAAAATCAGAATAAAGTTAGTCTAAAAAGTCATCAACTTCTAATTTACTTACACTCGAAGAGGCAAATGTTTGAAAACGATCTTTGAAAGAAAATGACATCTACTAGTCGGGAGCAAAGCCCCCGATTCCTACACTTGTCGCAATCTGCAAATGTAATGCTCATGTTAAGTTTTTTCATCGACCTTAGTTTCTCCTTCTCTTTTTTTAGAATGAACCACAGATATTAGCAAAAACACTGTAACACACAATGTTTTTGTAAATGTTTCGAGCTTTATCAGGACACTTGCCTCATTTGGGATGCAAAATAAACGCTATTCGCCCGTCTGGGCAAACGTCTCAGTACGGTTACGCACGCCCCTTAACTTGCGCTGAGCTTAACAGATTAGTGCCTTTAAAGTGTCTTAAAGTTTTCAGGGTGAGGGACAAGAGGGCTGGGGGAAGCGTCAGATGATCCAGTACGGCGCAGTTCTTACTTAACAATCAATTACCATCTGGCGCCAAGGGACGATGCGGGGACGATGAGAGACTAGGGCGGGTGACGATGAGACGATGAGACGATGCCGGAGAGTTTAAAGCATGAAAGATTCCCTTGTAATAAATGGATAGATGAAGAGAAATAGAGTAAAGTGTAATGATAGAAAACGTAGTGCACTCAATGAACAATCGAAATGCTCTGGATATTACATTTTCATTCAAGAAGACATACGTATCTGCGTAAATTGAAGAAATTTTATAATTTTCCTAAAATGCTCAAAATACTTAATTTACCACGATAAAATTACATTTCATTAAAAGAAAAGAACTGTCTTGAAAACACACGTACGTTTGTTTGTTATACATCATACATTGCGGAGAGCTTACAAATATTACGTATAAATTACGTAATTCAGAATATTAAAAAAAAAATGTGCAGGATAGTGACAACGGAATTTGATTTACCTATGCTATAGCCGTCTCTTCCGAAGCACTATGCCAGTCATTCACTAGATGTGCCAGAATATGATGGAGAATAGGACCAAAGGGATGATAGGAGATAATGAAGGGTGTGGCTGAGGTGACAGGGGTAAGCAAGTTAAGAGACAGGGGTGATCAAAGTTCATCACGTTTATCCTCTTATAGTTCACATCATGAAGGCAGCTGCGTTCATCAAGTGTTAATATTTCATTGATGGCAGGTCATAAAAAAATCGAGACTAGATAGATAATAAAACAACAGTGTACTGAGATTATGAAAAACAAAACTATATTGTGTGAATAATGAGTACATAAATCAGAATAGTTCATATATTACAAATGAATAAATACAAATATCAAGCAGGGTTTTATTTTGGTATTTTAGATTGTACGCGAATATTTTAATGTTTACCACTCATTTTGCGTAGGAATAAGAAGAGGAAATTAAGTAAATTAAGTATCATGGAATGCTGTTAATTAGAAGCAATATACCGATGCAATTTATTTAATTTTGGACTAGACTTTGACAACACTTTTGAAAACGAGAATACTTCCCCCCTTATACGGCACTTGTAATGAGCTTCGAGTCAGATACATTCTCGGGAGAGAAATTCCTTCTCCAAATTCTACGTAGATCTCCTTTCGCATTTACTGCTAGGACCGCAAACAGACATGAGTGTTTTGGAGCCAATTCAAAGGGTGGTTTGGAAGCCTCACGGAGAATCGAGGATGGCCGGCGACCGCTCTCGCTCTCGCTCTCACTCTCACTCTCACTCCCCCCACCCCCCGCTCTCAACCTCATCTCCCACACCCTGCAATGCTCCTCTCTCTCCACGTTCTATTCATACCATCAACGGGGCTGACAGTTACACGCGTTTCTCACACTGAATGCGAACTGAAAGGAGATTAAATAGATCCTGTAGCCACCCGCATGCATTTTACATTATATAAAACCTCGTTGAATAGAAAACGATGAAGAGAGGTTACGCGAAAGTGCTGGTCAAAACGAACTTCCAAAGTACATAAGAATTCCACGAACACTGACAGCTAGTAAACTGAAATTGCCATAGTATTTTCGTAAACGATCTAGTCGTAATAGAATAATGAAATGACGTTATTAATTACTTTCCTTTAATATTTCACGATTTATCTTTTCTTCTGCTAATATTATTTTTTGAGTAGTCTTTCTGGCAGGTGATGGGAATATCAGTAGATGCTCACGGATGTTCCACTTGTTTTACTCTGTGCCCAAAATTGTTCAGGTTGATGTGCCTACTTCGGGATCTTTGGAATACTGACAGAAAACTCTTTCCAGGGACATTCCATAGGTTGTCCCCTGTTCCTGGAGCTGTGATATTTTTATTAATTTAAATCATAATGTTTTATTTGACTTGTTTATTCGTTATTTTAAATCACTGTTTTTAGTACACGAAATTAAGATTTAAAAATTTATTGAACATGCTGTGATTCGCTCAATATTTTGCAATTACTCGAGGAGGGGTTAAATTGAAAAGATCGCTATTAATTTTCACATTTATTCTTGCAAGAAATCTTATTTTATTACACATTCAATATGAACAGAATATGAGAACGTAGGTTGCCGTGGTCAGAGTCAGAGGAGTCTTGGCTGTCTGGAAATCGCCGCATAGAGATGTTAAAAACCAACGTTTCGGCCATCTTGCTGTGACACACTGCGGGATACTAGTGAGTCATTACTTCAGGTCATAGAACCCTAAATAAGGTCACAGCATGATGGCCAAAACGTTGGTTTTCAACACCTCGATGTGGTGAGTCCCGGACAGTCAAGACTCATGAACAGAATATACCTGAAACTTAACGAATAAAAGGTATAGCATTCATTTGACCTTTTTTACATCCAGATCACCTTCATGATGTAAGATGTCAATAATTTAATACGCAAACCTCATTTCCGATCGAAATGTTGGTGACATCGCCTCGTACTTGCACACGAGAAATCCTCCAACATTCGCCACAGAAATCGAAAAGCACTTAACCGAGAACACTTCACCCATTGCCATTGTGATAAGTAATTCACGGCTAAAATAAACTTTTCTCCAGAGCAAATACGGAGGGGCATTTATCGGGTGCGAACGTCTCACATACAGATCGCACAAGTAGGGGAAAAGTGTGAGCGATTGAGAGGGGAAAGTTCTTGCCTGGAGGTCGCATATTTATAGGCATTATTGAACCGAAAGCAAATAGGCAGCAGCAGCAGCGGTGGCGGCGGAGGTCGACTGGTCGGGAGCGTGCACAGTGATGCGTGCACGTGTCACGGGTGGGAAGAGAAGTCTGCGTGAATTCACTTACATGTTTGGTGTTGACAGATATTATATTTCATATTGCGTGATCCAAAGACCGATGCATTTTGAAAAGCTTATGAATTGGCATATAGCCTAGAATTGATTGAAAAGGGTGCATTTTGTTAGTTATATTGAATGGAGGGTGGATGAAAAGCTGATCGAGGGAAAAGTGATTGTGATATATGAAGCGATGAATGGAGAGAATATAGTTTTACTAACTGATAATTAACACACACATACAGATACTTTATTAAACACACATTAATGTGCTGTAGTATCTGAAGTAAAATAGCGCCCTACACTCTATTCATAGTTCTTTTCTAAACACCATCAATATCTCATGTTCAAAATTTACATCTTAACTTCTTAAAGATTAATACCAGAAATATGAACAAAAATAAATTCTAAACATTGATAATAATTCCAACCAATAAAAGCATCAAAACACAAATGAAAAGTGTGCTCCATGCATCACAAATGTGGCCATGGAAACTACAGCCAGGAAATCTATCAAGAATTTTACGATACTTTTTGACCTAAAAATTGTTATACACGCAGGAAAAAATTATGTATTCTTGACCCAAATCGTGTAGCCTACTAGTATCTCCAGAATAAATTATTCCAATTCAAACTTCTTGTAATTTCCATATAGTTATACTTTTTGATACATTGAAAAACATTATAT
>NNCF01127889.1:624492-660815 GCA_002313205.1 Laupala kohalensis
AAAGAGGAAAATGAAAGATACCCTAGCCCTAATAGCGTCGGGATCGAAAAGAACAAGAGGTGACCAAGGGAGGTCAGAAAAGAGAAAGGAAGGAGAATGGCACAAGTAAGTGGGAGCAATGCCAGACTCAGCTCGGGGCCCCGTGTTCGCCAAACACGTACTTACTAGATGTAAGTCCCCTGGGGGAAAGCTTCAAGAGAAGTGGAATACACTCCATTCTGGTATCTTCCAATATACAATATTCAGAACGGCAATTCTATATAAGGTTTTTCACCCTCACTATTGAATTTTTATTGTAATTTGGATTTGCTGTTGTTGTTGTTTTTTGAAAGAAATAAGACAAATGTTTAAAAATATTTTTTGTGAGAATAACGATACTCTTTGAAACGCAATGCAAAACTTGACCAGTAAATGTAGTACAACAATTGTGATCAAGTTTTGTTGTTAACATTTACCCAACTCGAATGATTCCTATGTTTTCTTCAGCCATGAAAATTGGAGTGAAATTTACTATTGAGAAAAGGAAACGCAGAAAAGAATGAGTATGAAACTACTGTGTAATTGACAATAATTTGTGGAGCATAACAGAACCTAGCCTAGTTCATTTCAAATAGCATATATCCAATTAATGTCTAATATACTACGATTCGATACTCACAGTGAAATAAACCACTAGAGTAAACATTTATAATAAAATAGATTGACAGGTTACGATCACCTAAATCACAAATAGTAAGTACAAATTATTGAGTTAAGAGACGAGTGGTATCCTATTCTCTATAGACATCGTAGAGAGTTGGCACCCAAAAATATTCAATTTAGCACAGCAGTTGTAATCCTATAACGCAAATGTTGTTTCCGACTTATTCTGAAAAAAAAAAAACAACAACAACAACAACAACCCTATGTGGATAGAGGTAAATCACTAAAAATGCTATTAGATTGAGCTACTAGGGATAATTATTTACAAAAGCAACTGATCATGAGGAAGGGGACCTCTCAAAGATCGTACGTTGCAATTACCAGAAACCATATCGATATCGCATGAGAACTGACCCAATGACTCGAGCTGACACAAGAATACGGGCCATTAATTCATAGGCGAGATTAATTGATGAGAATATATTAGGGATAATTACAGTGAGAAAATATTCTGGATGTGAGATCCAAATTCAGAGGAAGTAAATGTGCTATCCCAATGTTATAAATCGGATACTGTAAGGTTTGGATGTTACATAAATTCACAGGAAGGAAAGGATTTCTCCTTATAATTCGGATGCTATTAGCTTAGAATGTTACTCACAAGAGTGGGTATTTTGATATGTCAATAGTGTGAGATGTCACATCCATAGATTTCGAAAAATCATTTCCTTCCTCTGGATCTCACTTTCAAATCTATTCTTTCAGAGAATGTATTCGTGTGTTACGTCATCAAGCAAGACCCATACAACGTAGTTGGTTTCATGAAACCGCTATCAATGCTCTTCTTCAGCGATTTTCCCAAGCCCTTCCTCAAATTCTGACGTGCTCCCCAGAGGGACATAAACAGATCTCGACACTTTTGCGACAAGAAAAGTAGGCAAGTCGGATAAAAAGGCGCCAGCACTGGTGGCGAGATGCATCCCTCTTCAGACGCCCTCTTCACATCAAGACGCTCATAAAATAAAAGTCAAGAAAATCCGGCTTCTTCCGATCTTTGCGTAGGTAATTTGTAAATCAACGCAAGCGGTGCGTAGAGGGTACCATGGTGACGCCACCCCTGCGTTGCGAAACTCCGTGGGTGCGGGGAAGAGGCAGGCGCGTTTGACGGGCTCCATGCTTGGAATGCGGATGAGCTGCACCATGGCCGATACAGAGGTTGCGACACAGAGGAAGAACATTCCAGATAACTTCAGTTCTCAACATGTGAGGAAGGGATATCTGAATCTTCCAGTTCTCTGTAGTAGACTCCACAAGTCCCTGGCGGCAACTACACTGGCTTCGGACATAGGGACAAAGATGCGCTGTCAAATTAAAATTACTGAAATTTTGAAAATGTTTAAAGAAAAAGTGGGTGAAAATAAGCAAGAGAGAAATCATTAAGGAACAGAAGTCTAGAATGACAATGTCTAGCAGACTGCAATAGTCTGATGAATATCAAAATGGATCATAAACAAAACAATACGAAAGTAAAAGTTTCCCGAAGTACTGTAATCTAATTATCTAAATTACCATTAACTTTTTTGTGGCGTCGTAACGCTATTTCATTTAAGTATTAAGATTCATGAAAACCTTTTTCAACTTTTAAAATTTGAATCCAGTGTAATTCGTTTCCGTGTCTAAAACTGGGAGTAAAGAATTAGAAATCAACTTCTCTAATATTTATATTTTCGCTGAAGATGAAGAGATAAATGAACTAGAGTAATTTACAATTCGCGGTAGAGAAGGTTGCTTTGGAAACACTGTCTCCCAAAAGCACAACCTCGTCCATCTTCAAGAAAAACCTCCTCCCTGATATTGCACCCACGCAGTAGCACGCAGTAGCGTTTGGAGCGGCAGCGGGCGAACGCAGCTCGTCCGCAGGGCCACAGGGCTACACGACCTATCCATCGATCGTCTCCGCATCCCCGCTGCCTGCCAATGCTGCGACCCAGGGCCATTCCACAATTTGGACAACGCGCACGCGTCCCCGCCTTCTCTCTCTTCCCCTCCTCGTCACCAGAACCTGCTCAAAGAGTGTGAATCCCAAAACGCAACAAAGGCATTGGAAACGAAGCCACTATTCTTCCTTATTCCCCTCCGTCGTCGTCCCCCTAGATTCTTCTCCCTCGCACACGTCATGCAGCCAGCCACGTATCTCCGTCCCTCCCTCCCACCAACCATCGTCCCTGGGCGGTTCGCGCGCGCCCGCGTTCGCTCGCGAGTACGTAGCGCTGGCTGCCACGAGTGCGGGAGCGCGCGAAATATATATATACATATACGCCGGGTGCGCGGGCCCCAGAACAACCATTAGGGGTCCGTGATGGCCCCCTAGGGACCTCGCGCCGCTGCGTGATCCTAGCGCCGCGCCGCCGCCGTATATGGGTTTAAGAAGATAGCGTTACGCTTGGACGAGTGGTTGCGCATCGCCTCTCCGACGCGCCTTACCACTTCGTCAACGGCGAACGAGCGAGCGAGCGACCGGTCAGCGGGGAGGGAGAAGGCGCGGAAATTGTATGCTCATCTCGAGCGATAAATAATTGGGTGAGGACGTGAAGGAGCAATTTTACAGATGTATTACAAACTTGAGGAAATATATTTTTCTTTTTTCCCCTTTCAGTTGTAGCGTCATTGCTCCCTTCGAACTGTTGAACGGAAGATCGTGTATTCGATCCCGCACTCGGACGAACTGGGTAACGTTGTCAGCATGGTTTTCATACTGAATATAATACTGAAGGACAATTACGCTTCAAAGTTTTGATTGAATAAGGAAACTAATAGACTTCACTTTTCACATTTCATAAGATTATATATTACCAGTGCAATATAGCTTTATTTAATATGATATTCTTTCATTAAGTACATTTTTTCATAGAAGTAATTAGTTTTTACCTCAAATGCACAGGCGTTAAACAAATTCCTGGTATCTTTTTCAACATCAAAAACATTTCAGACTGTTCGCGAAAGATGAATTAAAGAAATGGATCAACTCAGACGTATTTCATCCACCTGAAATAGACATAATGAAATAGTGATCTCATATTTTCTGCCCTGTAGAAATTTTGTCCAGGAACTGGGGTTAATGAGTTATCTTGGTAAGGTGGGGAAGAAATATGAGAACAGACTTCACAGTTACCACTAATTAAATGGTCGCCATGATGTTTGTCCCCTGCGGCGTCAGGTGAGCGTCGTGATTGATGAGGCACGACGCGACGACGTTCTTTTGTTTTGGTGGGATGTCGTCAGGCAGACGTGAAACTGTCTTTCTGAAGTCTCAAGGAAAAATGTGAAGAAGCGGACTCAAAGTAATAAGGAACAGTGCGGACATTTATTATTTGCTGGAGAATTAGATATTGGCTTCCTCAGACGAGCAGTATGTCTCAAAACGAATATTTCCTCAGAAAGATATAACAATAAAAAATATTTAAATTGGATTTTTACGAAAAAGTCATATTCAGGAACGTAGTGTGAATATTTTTCAACGCTTCGTCAAATTTACGAACTAAAACATTTTCCACAGTACGAAAATTCAATTTTGTAACTACATTAAATAAATAATGAAAGACTATGGACGAATAATATATATTTTATTTATTTGTTTATTTTGTGAAAAGAGCTCGCAACGTTTTAAATCGTCGTTGGGTGATCAAACGAATAGTGGAATGTGTGAACCTGGGCGTGGGATTACTCCCCCTCCCCCCCAGTAAAGATCATTTTTAGTGAGTATTTTATTTAAACTATAAAATTTTTCACTTCGTCTTCAATTTTTATATTTTATAGTGCGGTTACACCATGTAAATAATATCTTCTGAACTGGTAAATAATCGGTTAAAATTTATCATTAATCTTTATTCTTTAGTTTCTCTTCAATCTCTGGTCAAAACATTCACATCTCAAAATACTATCCTATTTACGCCACTGAACTATTAGATTAACGTGAAAAGAATTAAGCCAGAAAAAATATTATAACAGTAAAGTGCACGAGACAGAAATAAACGTAATTCAGAATCGTCCGAACTGCAAGAAAGAATAGAAGTCACTTCCAATGCAAACACTCGTATATTTAACCTCATGACCGCCGACTGGCTCATGGAACTTCGGGAATTTCATAAAAACGTCGCGATGTTGAAAGAAGATGTTTTATAAGTCTTCATTTAATGTTTTTACGTAGTCCACCTTGACGTCTCAAGCCATTTATTTTTAGTGGAAAAAGACTCCACCAATGTTAAACGTTAGAAGTATAAAGAAACTCTGCGTGACGAGACACAGGAACGTCTCTTCTCCAAGGAACAAAAATTATGTAATACTCCGACATCAAGACATTCTTCTTAGGACGAACAATATTTTTACGAATTGAAAGTAGAATATTTCGATAATTGTTTTCGGTGTCAATGTCTTAACCACTGAGAAGAATTACTGTGTTTTTTCTTCAAACTGACGTAAAAATTATTCATATAAGCTTCGGCTAATTAACAATGACAAAGTTGTAACTTTCAACAATAAGAAAAATATTCAAACATAATTTGGAGAGATCTTTGTTATATGATGTAGTGTTCTGTGATCCGAATTAGACAATAACTATTAATACAAAGTTATTGTGATAGTAAATAGCGTTCTGGAACATATAATCTAAAAAAAATGTAAGATTCAATGTTTAAATCTTCAACTCATATTGTTAGCAAAAAAGTCTATAATCGTCACTCCTCAAATAATCAAAAAATCAATATATATAAAACAGGAAATGCAAAATCGTGACTTTTCTTTCTCGTCAACCCTTCTACTAAGCCCATCATCGCAATTGTCCCAAAATAAATCAAATAAAAAACCGTAACAATGAATCTGCTGTCAAATGAATCGGTCACTCTAGGATTAAGACAGCCGTTTCTTTCGAGGGATGTGGATATAGATCCAGATAACGAGTGACGCATCCCTGGTAAAGGAATAACTCAACGCATAAATTAGCTGAGCATAATACGAGACAGAAGTTACGCTAATATCCGGTTCGTCTCGAGTTCATTCACATAGTGTCCACGGACAAAAGGGCGCCCATTCGACCCCTCACGCATAGACACCGAGGGGGGTCGCGCTTGGCAAATTTGTATTTTCCCATGCATACATGATGGAACCGGAGGGGAACAAACAGAACTCAGACGTGTTACTATATAGGAGGCTAATTTTAATAACTGATAATTCCCGAAACGAGCCAGCGAGTAGCAATCGACGAAGGGCCAAGAACAGTGATAGAGATGGAAACGGACGGTTCGGCACACGTAACCAACGCAGGGCGCATATGATTAATATTCCGCAGCCAATTACGGGCCAGCCATCCGGACGGAGTTAGCGGTGTCCGGGTAGACGGCGGGGAGCGGCGGGGAGACGCGGGAAGAGAACGCGACAAGACGGGAAGGTGTGGGAGTGCAGGGAATACATTGGACGCACCTGGCAACGCCAGCGCTGCAGCGTCGGGATCAAGTGAAGGCGAAGTGGTTGGCACTGCATTCGCGACCATCCGCTTGATTGCGGTCGCTTCACGGCTCCTAGAGCTCATTATATGTCATGTATGACTTGTTAATTTAATAGTTTGCGCTCTGCTATTCGTTGATAAACACGTGAGTCACGATCGTGAGTTACTCCTATGAGTGTTACATGTCAGGAAGAATGTAATAGCTAACAATTAAAATGTTGTATCTAAGTAAAGCTCACGTAATCATGCTTCAAAATCAGAAGATGTAGTTTTGTAGTAATAATATATGTGTTACTATAAAAATGTTACAGAATATATTCAATAAGAAGTATTAGTTCTGGTCAATTCTTCACCACTTTGAAGTATATTCATAAATAGTATTAGCTTATTAAATATATGTGCATTCCTAGCATAAATTAGTAATAATTTGAGTTCAGACTGAAGAGAATGCACCAAAAATAATTTAAATTAAAAGAAAAGAAAAAAAATATTTAAAATTTTTCATCTGTTTAACAATCCATAATCAAATTAATTGATAAAATTTAATCAATATTTTGTACAGCAAATAAAGGGAAAATTTCTTCCAACTCATGAAAATCTAATATAGTTACACGCATAATTTGCTTCGTAGAAGCTATTACCAATCAAAAATTTTCCCATTGTAATACGGAAGTACTACTTAAAACATGGAGGTAAGATGCTACCGTTGCACTCTTGTGTCCAAATAAAACCATTGCAGTTCAATGTAAAAATAAATTGACTCTCCCCTACGTGTAATACGAAAGAGAATGTAATTTTCTTGCGTTTTTTTCTAATTTCATAAAAAAAGTTTTCAATGCAGTAAAAGGAAATTGAACTTCTTTCAATGCCGCAATTCTTTCCAGAGAGAAATACTTATAAAATTAGCATCGATAGATGTTTACCGGAAGAAATATTATCAGCTCGGCTAGTTTCTCTTTGCGGCACTAGGGCCACTGATCTCGAGTCTACGTTTGTTGTAGATGGTCATCTGAGTTGATTTTTGGCGAGATACCTGGTGATTCATTGTTGCATACGGTACAATTGACTATGCCCAGTAGAGCGAGTTCCAAACAGGCTATCTTCAATCCCAGATTACAGTAATTGACAAGGTCCTGGCGTAGCCGATGACTCCTGTTGAGAGGGTGAGCTTCATAGAGCTAGGCATTGGATGAGGGTGGAGGAAAACGGCGTTCGAGGCGTAAGTCAAGGGAAGGGTCGACCCTAGTGCAAAGGGATGAGAGAGAGAGAGAGTAGCACCCGCGCTATCTACACAACATTCAAATGCTAACACGATGGCAACATGCACCTATATATATGGATAGATCAAGGGGTGGTCAGACCGACAGGATTGGCGGCTAGGACTAATCTGATGACATTTATGTGACTGTTAACCGAGATGGCATGGGTTCGAGCCCAGAATATACGTAATTGCTGACTCCCTTGAGAGAAGTAACAACGGTATCAGTAAACCAAGTGCGACAAAATGTCATCTCTTAGACATTCGCAACAGTGATGCAGAAATATAGGACATTAGGGACTTCGTTTATCAGTTCCATCTACGATCAATACACATAACGAGAAAGGAAAATATTAATTTTTCTTTCTTAGGTATTTTATGTGAAATATATACTACTCAGAGTACATCCAGAAAATTACAAAAAGTTTTCGACAAAAAAGCTCTGTAAAGAAGATTACACAAATTTCTCTGATGTAAAATTAAAATGTAACCCACGGCAAAGATTCAATTATATCGTGGAATCAGAAATACCCTCACGCATGCTTTTTAAATGAAATATAATTGAAATTATAATTTAATGATCTAGCCGTTTTAGAACATCGTATAGTAAAATATATTGTATAATATGCGGGCTCGGTATACATTCCCATACATTGAGGGTTCACGTTTGTAAGTCATACAGGTAATGAATGCAATGTAAAAAGGTACCAATTCCGAGTTAGATAACTCACGGACTAACTAAAAAAACATAATTTACATGACAAAGTTTTATTTGTAGTTTTAATTTTTTTCTGTAGAACAAAGGAGCTCGGTATGACATATTTTCCGAACGCCCGTAAACGATTTTGACGATGTATTTTCAAACATTTTGTATACACATGAGACATTTAACTCACGTTCCCACATTTCAGTCCCAATTTGATAAAAAGTAAACTGTAAGCGTTAAAATAAATGAAATACGAACTATGATTGCTCAATAAATATATATGAAAGCCACAAATAATTGAGAATTTAATCAAAAACAACTTCGCATTCCCTTTAAGATTGTTAGTTGTTGTGATTTCTTCTCATAACTAGGTACGAGACTCTTTTTTTACAATCCTCAAATGAATCTTGCACAAGCGATAGAAACTCTTGAATGAGAATGTTTGTAATTATGTCACACACTTCACCGTTTTTCTAGTCACAACAGTACTCTACGTATCAATTCCAACTGAAAAGATAAAATTATTTAGATGCTGGCACGTGTAAGTTTGTTGTCAACATTTTACATATGAGGTATCATCTTAATCTAATCGTTTAAGGAAATATCACAATATCCTAACTCCTTAATTGGCCAGCAATTCAAAGATAATAACTTAATAAAAAATAGAGAGCGTAGCGATGTTCATTTTCAAAGTACATTACTTTGATACGGTCTGTTGGAAAACGCAAAAAAGAAGAAAAACTTGAAGCAAAGGGAGATTTGTCGGCAATGGGAGAGGGAATCACCCTGTAGCAAGGGCATGTGTGCAGTGAGCGCCGCCGACTAAGCTAACTCTTCTCTTAATTAAGAGTATACAAAAAACAAGAGTCGGGAAGCTACAAGTACTAAACTCTGAGATAACACACTGGCTTAATGAGTGACTCGAGCAACTCCCCAAACTTTTCTATCCGACAACATTTATACAATGAAGGATACTGTATTTCAGATTGCTGCCTCAGAATTATTTTCCTTCTCCTTTGTCCTTAAGAGTTCTGTATTCGCTTTAAACAAGTCGCTCATTAAGACAATCTCGTTGATAATTGGTGCTGTAGGAAAAGTACAATTGGTGTCTTGTGTTAAAAAGGTTTAGAAAATTGCAAAATAAAACGTAAAAAAATACAATTATAGTGAATTTCAAGAGTCAACATACTCATTAACGAGATATTAACATAAAATCGAGTCAATTTTTCGCCACTAGAACAATAAAATGTTGCTATGTAATTTCAATTGAAAATAGAATGGCAATTACGGGGAATGTAAAAACGAATCTTTGGAATAATAAACAATATATGATAAAATCAAAATGTTAATGTGATTATACTTTCAACTCATTGCTGATTTATCTATTCCGAATCTTGCTCTCACAGCTCTTGTTATTCAAATAACTTCAAAATAAGTGCGGTATTGTGTTATTTTCTTAGCCGTTTCTTTCAGCCGCCGTCATTGTCTCACGCAATCGATATTCCACATTCTAAGAAAAGGAAAAGCTTTCATGCAGATTTCGGACCTCGCCCATTGTAAACAGAACAAACGACACGACACTGAATGGTAGCTGAGCGGAGGACGTATCGAACGCGTGATATTTCAAGATAACGTCTCCCCCTGCGATTTCGCAAAGACGACGTCGCGTGGTGGCGACGTATGCGAGGAGTCGGGGCACGACTTCTATACAAGTCAGACAGATGAGCGCGCCGCGTGCGTGTCACGTGTCCTTAAATAAAATCCTCCTCCCGCCTTCCGCCCCCTCCCCTCTTTCACGACCATCAACTCAACAGGGTTCTGACACGGGGTGAAGAGAAAAAGCTATTAATATTACTTCCTGCTTCGCAGCAGGAGAGGCGATGACTGCGGAGTTGGGTGGGATTCTGGACGATGAGGCATTAGCAGGTGCGTCACATGATACCATGTGAGGATTAGTTACATCGCTGCATCACTCATTGAAACAAGTGAATATAACAATTATTATTATTTTACTACTCCACTTAGCGCATGTGCTAAGGTTTTATTTCAGAGTACCCCCGAGTGCACACCGTGCACCTAGGGTGATACTTCGCCATCGATGATAGCCTGATCTTCTGCTATAGCACTTTCCCTACTATATGGGGTGTACCCAGCATCACTGCCCGCTTCATTTGTAGGAGACTATGTTTTCCGGGAATTTCGTTAACTAGCTCTGCGGTGGTATTAGAGATGAGGTCTGTTGCCCCGATGATGATAGGGATAACTGTGGTTCTTAGGTTCCACATTATCTGTATCTCTATCTGCAGGTCCTAGTACTTTAGTTGTTTTTCAGCCTCCTTCTACGTTATGTTGAAGTTCGATGGAATAGCCACGTCAATCAAAAGGCACTGTCTCCTATTCTTATCTTTCACCACCAGGTCCGGTTTATTCGCTACTATCATTCTGTTTGGGTGTATCACCCAGATACACATGATACCCATATCCCACATGATTGTAACATCGGTTGTGTCAATTATAGCGTCCGGGTTATGTTGGTACCACTTTTTATCTACATATATGTTGTAGTGATTAAATATGTTCCAGTGGAGTTGCTTTGCTACCGCGTTGTGCCGGTCCAGATATGCCTTCTTGGACAGGATGGGGCAGCCTGATACAATGTGGTGGATTGTTTTATTGAAAGACCGGCAAAGTCTGCATTCTTGGTTAGTGCCTGTTTTCATTATCTTCGCCTTCATATAGTCCGTCGCAATTGCCTGGTCCTGGGAGGCTGTTATAAGTGCCTCTGTCTCTGCCTTGAGGTTTGCGTAAGACAGCCATGCCAACGTCTGAGTTATATTTATGGTTTCTTTTTCTATTTCGTGTACTATCTGTCCGTGCAGCGGTTTGGACTTCCACCTTGAGATTCAGTCTTCTTTCATTTGCTTCTCAATTCATTTTATTATTATTATCATCATCATTATTATTATTATCATCATCATCAATTTAAGTTATATACAACGAAGATTTTGAAACTCATTGATTTATGAGGTATCACTTTGAAATTCCAACGAAGCAGGATCCAAAATAATTTAAAATTCTTGGGATCTTCGATAAAATCAATTTTCTTCCCCGAAATTAAAAACAACATGTGGATGGTGATATATCAACATCTTTGACCACGTCACGCATCTTTTAATTCGTGTTACTGTATTTATACAAGAAGGCGCAAATAATAATAATAAATTTATTGTCAAAAAAGCAGTACAAACTGCGTATGACCACGTGGAGGACAATAAACTAATTCACGCTTACAATAAGCAAGCAAGGGACCAACCCATCAATTCCGATCAAGGGCCCTAAGGCAGAGGCGGATTGATAAATTTCAGTAAAAATTCCTAGATAAGATATAAAGTTAGCTGCGAGTTATAATACTAATAGAATGTCAATAAGTTTTGTAATTGAACACACACAAAAAAAAATTTTACATGTACAAATTATTATCGAACTATAGATTATTCCGAGTATAGTGTTTAAAAATCATAAGAATTGATATAACACTAAATTGACAATTTATTGTTACAATAAACATGCCCCTAGACAAAGCCTAGAGAACCTGTATAAGAAATCAGCATCTACGCGAAGGAAAAACAGAGCAAAACCCGGAACACGATGGGATATGTTTTATGTTTATTATTTTAACAATGACGGAAGATAATTAGTAGGTTTAAGAGCAATTTAATTATCAACAAGAACAATTTAATTATCAAAAAAATAGGATTTGAAATTTAACATTGTTAATGTTCAATTTCTTTGTACATCATTTTACATTTTCCGAAATATTAACATACTCAATATTGATTTGTCCGCGTGATCAAGGTACTTCATTTCATTTTGAGTCAACTATATTGTTATACATTAACGCTTGTACTGAGGATAGATAAATTGTGAATAACATAAGAATATGAATAAATATTAATAGATTTTAAAACGTTTGTTTAAAAGAAAAGGAAACCCATCACTTCCTAGAATGTGGAATAGATTGTATTGATACATTCTAGTCAAGTTTACTGTAGCTCCCATTTCACTGAAACTCTTAGTTTTTTAAACATTACATNGGTCAAGTTTACTGTAGCTCCCATTTCACTGAAACTCTTAGTTTTTTAAACATTACATTCAAAATTAACAATAATCATTTACGTAACAAAATTTAAGTAAAAACTATCTACAATTTACGATAATTTATCTCATATAATTAATACCACATTTAATTTTCGCGAAAATATAACTGTCCTCATATCTTGTTCACAAACAAGAGACATGGTAGTATTTTGTATTACAATAGAATTAATTAGTCTGTACTAAATAAATACTATTCATTTTTACATAAAAATTAATATGAATTCTTCGTGGGTAACAGTTGAGCTATTTGCATCAATAGGTATGGGGTTTCTTGCAGTAAGCCAGACAAATGTATACAGAATTATATAATTTAGCTAACGTTTCGATTATTTATTGTAGTCATCATCACGGCTATATAACAAAACATGGATATGTACAATGAGCATAAATTTTCTAACATAATTGCATCACAATCAACTAATCAAAACATACCATAATGAAAAAAAAAATTTACCCAGCCACATATCTCCTTAACCATATTTTTAGCCGTTTTATATAACCCTGATGACAACTTCAAAATAGTCGAAACGTTGGTGAAATTATATAATTGTGTATACAATTGGTGTCTTGTTGAACGGCAAGAAAACCATATCCCTATTAGTTATTATGTCTGACAAACATTCAAGTATGTATATACATCAATGTAATACAATTGTGTTGTTTTAATATTAATTCATTAGAAAAATCAATACAGAATAAAGGGTTGGTACATTCGTACAAAAATGTATCCAATAAAATGTACTCAGGAGGCCTCGAACAACATTCAATACTTATCATGTTGCATTTTTTGTCGACCTTTTTCTAAATATATTTATAGCATATTTACAAACTATAGCTAATATTTTATAGCATAACTTCTTAGGTAGAATTTTAGACTTCAGGTGTCTACATAAATATGGTAGTATCCTAGTAACATAACACCAACGAAATTGTTCATATTTATATTTCTCTATATATTGTGTGTCTGTATAATTTTCGCGTTTACGGCAAGGGATTCATGGTCTTATGGTGACTAATGAAATACCCAGTCACTCACTCCATGTAACCCCTAGTAACTCCTTCCATTTCTACTTGCCCGTAATTCTAAGCTCAAATGCGTTTTCAACATAACGGGGACTGAGGTTCTATTGCATGAAAGGGACTCCAATGTTGGACCCAAAGTCGAAACAGGCATTATATCTGACAAACTGCGTGTTTCGAATATTATACGAGGTTCCCTCGCCATGATATGATACCGAAATGCCTTGTGATTGTTGCTGGAGTAAGTTCTCTTACTCACTGTTCCTACGTTACACAAGGAGTAATGAATTTTTAAAAAACTTGTATCAGATATACGTGATATTCTATCCCAACTTCTTCGCTGACCGTCCTACCACCTCAAAATGTATTCTTACACAATCTCGTAACTTTGTTTTACTGTTTAAGTTGTGCTTTCTCTGGTTAATGACCCAAGGAAATTAATTTAGTCGATTCAATCATTACGCTATAAACGCTATATATTCATTCTGACCACATCATTTCTTCAACGTGTCGAGTACAATGAAGTGAAAAGTTTTCTCTCTTGGGTCCCAGTGGCAGTACACATTAGGACCACTAGTGAGACTTTAACAGTTCGACTTTTATTCTATATTTTTATTTTATAATAGATATAGAATGCTTTGTCCACTACACCACCTGTTCGCCTTCCTCAAATGTTACTCCAGAAGACCTGGATGAAAATAGTGTGTGGTTGCAGAGGTGAACGAGTGGTGTAGCGGACAATATCCGTGCGATTCACGCAAGAGATCATGAGCTCGATTCCGGACTCATCACCATTTCCATGTGGACCAAGTTGTCACTTCGTACAAAAAAATCTTTGAAATGTCATTTTGAGTAACTATTTTGCGTATTTTGCCTATCTATCAGTCACAACATATAAAGCATATTCAAGAAAAGTCAAAGGCCTTTGGTTTATTAATACTCGCCTCCCACAGTGAACGTCCAAGGAGAGATTTTCCCCCCACATCACTCACAGTGAAATGAAATGCTCTCTCAACTCAATTCCCCGTGAGCACACATGTCTCTGGTGGGACAGCTACCTCCCTTACTACATTACCTGCTGAGAGCGTAACAGGAGTCTCATCACTGCGCGACGGATACGCCTCACATTTAAATTTACCAGGGCTGCAAAATAAAAAGGCGGAACAGACGGACAGCGGTCACAACTGCACGAAATCTCGCAGCATTTTATGAGGAGAGAAAAAATCTAACGAGAATGCGCATTCGTAACTGAGTGTATGAACATGCATGAACTAAAAATATTATTTTGGAACCCGACACAGCAGTATTTCTCTAAAATGGAAAGTAAACGAATGTAACGGGGTACAAATTCTAAAAAAAAAAAAAATGAACATCGAAAAAACTCATTTGGTGTGAGAAAATGTTCGTAACAACACAATTATAAATGTGAGCAAATTCAAAGAACTAAATAATTGGAGAAAAAATTATAGATACGAATAGATTTAAATTTCTAAAACGTTGCATAACTTAAAAAGTAAGTCAAGATTAATACTGTTTTTAAAGCAAAATATGATTTATGTCATTTAGTGCAAATATTTTAAACTACTCGATAACGTCAACAATACATTTATTACATATTCCATATGACAACATTTTCATTGTTTCAACATTTTATTACTGAGTAAATATGCAGCCGTTGGTATCAGATACACAACCACAATGAACGAATAACACATTCTAAATATCTGAAAAGATATTTTTATTGACAGTACATAATATTTTGTTTCGCAATATTATTCGAAATAAACTCGCTGATTCCGACAGAAAATTTTAAAGTGTTTTTTGGAATTCTTGGTAATGAAATTAAATAATCTTTTGTCATTAATTGTCTTCTAATAAATCATCAAACAACCTCTTGTGACGTAAATGCTACAAACTATCAAAGTTGAAAGCCTCATGGAAGTTACAGGTGAGTCAAATCGACACACTTAGCAAAGGAATGTAGTATTTTCGTGCCTTCTAGGGGTCTTCTAATTAGCCAAATGGACGCACTATAGTCTGATGTCGACGCGTCAGAGATACTTATCGATTAATCGTCGATGTGTGTTGCCGTTCTCGCTACCATGCATCGCGACCGCCGTCGTGGGGATTCCCAGCAGCGGGGTCTCAATGTGCAATGTAGTGGACGTAAATGGGGCGTTGAAATAAAACCACTGTTGAGACAGTAGTGGTGGGTAAATTAGAGCGAAATGGAATCAAACTACGCACTGCTTTCGCTTAAAACCTATATTAGTGAGTAATTTGTATTAACTGAATTCGCTTCCTCAGTGTATGACGGAGCACCGTATTCCATACCAATGTCACTGCACGTTCCGCGACAACCTTCACCAACACCATGCGAAAGATGAAAAAACATGTACCTCGTCATATAAGTAGATATCAAATATTATGCAATCCATATACGCGAGAACTGATAACATATTCATGCCATAGCCACACTTAATATACATGAGACATGACAATTGGGTTCACTGTAATATTGTTGTGTATTAATCAAGTGCTGATGATGAAAGGTGATGTGGTGTTTGGCCCGAGGGTGTTAGAAAACACCATCTCCTCACAATGCTCCATGCAAATAAGTAACTAAATAATTATCTGCAATTCACCAATCATCTTTCTGTTAACTAATCAACAACGATCCGATAATCACTAATATGTGATACATCATAAAAATATCACTGTAAACNTTCTGTTAACTAATCAACAACGATCCGATAATCACTAATATGTGATACATCATAAAAATATCACTGTAAACTAATAATTAATGTTTCAATTACACTGGTTAACTTGTTCAAAAGAGACCTTTTGCTTGCCAACTCGTGGTTTAACATGTCACACATTAACAATCGAAACGTTATCATTCAAATACTTTACGTATTTATTCTTGAAATACAAATTTAAGTCAAATATTTTTCAGATTGATTCTTATTATCAAAATATGAACGATAGAAGAGAAATAAAAAACATGACTTTTATATCGTATAATAAATAGTATTGATTGGAAACGGGGTGAAATAACATGACTTGAAAATTGAATGTTTTTTTCTGCTGCTAAAAAAAAGTGGATTCGCTAAATATCGTCGTGAACAGGTAGCAACGAAGCAGATAATAGAACATGGGGTGTAGATGAGTCAACGTTACAAATATATCGTTGAGCACATAAACAAGACCTATGATGAATGTGACAATGAAGGTAATCGAGTCGAAAATGGTGCTGGTGTGTTTGAATGTCGCAAATAATGAAACAGGAGTCGACTGTTGCGCCATGGTTAACGTTGATGAGGGGCTGTGTTTTTTAACCTCTTTGACTCGCCTACAAATACAAATATAGTTCATTGTTACTTGTTCTCGTAATATTTCTTCCCTGAGATTTATTCCCCGTAAAATAACTTCTTTACATTAAATGAAAAACAACCGCGATCTTTAATTAAAAATTATACATGACATCCAGCCAAATTTGTTTTCTCAGCAGCCTACCGTAAAATATTACCATACTTAAATTGTCTCGTTCTCTTGTATATATTCAGATGATTGTTATATTGATCATTGGAACGCGACTCCAGCGGCTTTTTATTATCCATTAAAACAAAACATTGCGACAAACTGTCGCTATTTAATCTTCATTATTTGCCATTCATTAGAATAACGAGAGGTAGACTCCGCCGTTTGGATGAATATTGATACAATTCATTGAGAATTATGGGACTTGGAACTGTACATTGCACAATGTGTAACTCGGCCGTAATGATAGCGCCGCTAAATTTATTTGTTTTGTATCGAAATTGGTGAGTGGTGCGAAGAATATTTAGCGTGAAATTTAGCAGAGGTTTAGTTCCACAATTTTGATAAACATTTTCTGATACGAAAAGAATAATAAAACCTCTATTTACATTTCATTAAGCCATTATCTCACTTTTGTTTTCCCCTGTATCTCTGTTTCTCATAATAAATTTAATGATTTGTAATTTATAGGGAAATATATTTCCATACGCGGAGATCCGTTATATTCTTAGTCAGATTACGGGTATTTAATTACAGTTTAATTTAGTAAAGTTTTCCAGTCAATATATATTTTTTAATGAAATGCAAAAAAAAAAAANTGAGGCAGGTGTCTCCATGCTCGGTACTTAACTTTTGTTCAACCATCTGCAACACTTCTCCCATTTTCAAAAATTAAAATAAAGTAGAATTAGAGAGACTTATATACATACACCTTTGACTTGTGAATGCTTGTCAGATGTCTGTCAGATGAAATGTCGTATGAATACCTACCAAAATGCATTTAACTTAAAAAATTGAACTAGTTAAAGGAGAAAAATTAACCATTACATGTATATCCCAGTAACAGCTTTTGCTAACCGATATTGAAGCCAGCACACTTTACGTGCCATGTTGTGTAAAACATCAGAGTAAGGATGTACTACAATTCTACAACATATTTTACACTAGTAATGTATGTAATAAATTTTGGGGTAGAATCACTCGTAAGATGTAAATGTATATGTAATAGTTAGTATCACTTCAAACATCGAATACCTGTATCAACGTTATCAATCACCATCCCGATGAGAAATATGTGGGTGTCACAAATGATATTACATAACATAAAAATTGATATAGAATCGTTGCTATAGTTATGACTTCCTATCATTGTCGATTGTGAATAGGAAAAAAACTGACAAGCAAACAAATCAAAAGTACATGTATTATTTGAAAAATCTTAAGATCTAAAAAAGTGAGAGATGATAGCTTTGGTCTTTCTTCGTTGAATAGCCATCTACACGCGAACAAATAGTCTCGTAATTTCTGAATAATTCCCTGCAGATCCACTCATTCAGTAAACGGTGGCCGACGGAGGTGTAGTGAAAATTAACGTGTAAAATCCTATGCTCTTTCATGCAAGTGCAAAGAGAGGTAGGGAATGTATGATAAGAAAGATCAGTATATGGTATATTTTGACCTTACCATTTTACAACTAAGTTTCCAAACAAAATGCTCACTAATGGACCCATCGACTCACCTGAAACAGAAAGAAAAATAAGATTTATTAAAATAAATTATTACTATTGGTTTATATTATTTCATTTATGTTGTATCTATCCTTGTGTCTGTATTATTTCAGTTTTTAAATTTTTAAATATTTCATTTCAATGTATCTTTTATTTCATTTCAACTTATCACATTCTCTTCTATTATTATTTATTGTGTATATTCTATTATTATTTTATTCTTTTTCTTTAGAATCATAATATCTTTTATATATTTTTTATTTTATCCTAAGTTCCCTTCCTCTATGGACAAATCATGCCGTTTAAACATTTTAAGTGTAGGATATATATCCTACATTCACGCCTTACCGAAAATGATAACTTGGAACAAATTAATAAGCAAATAAAACACATTTTTCATAGTTATTTATTATTCATGATGAACACAAATATATCACTAAATTTGTACTTCATTTGCACATATATAGAACAAAGATATAATATTTGATACAAAAATATATTATTGAACAGCATGATAACAAAACGAAATGTATTTACACGATTCAGATCCATATCATAAAATGTGTCAACAGAACGGATGAATGCAGATGGAGTATCATAGCTGAATAACTCTGTGTAGTATTGCTCAATATTGCAATGAGTACACGACAGCGGGAATAAACTGTCCGAAATAAACGGCCAGCATTCATAAGGTTTATGGAACGCTGCGGTTCGATTTTAGATTTTAGTTGATTCAGAGAGCCCCAGCAATTCATATACTGTTATTAAATCTGGGCGCATACACGAAACGGCTGTTTTGATTCTGTTTCTGGGTCTCCTATGGAAGACCAAAAATATTTTTCGCTTGTTTTTTTCGATATTGTGCAAATACGCATTGTGAAAATGACGCGTTGTGCAAATACGCGTTGTGAACGTTGTGAAAATGTTCGATAGAATACGAAATTAACAAGATATAATATATGAGAAAATCTTTTCTATCTGAAACAATTCTGATTGGTCAACGCAAGGATTTCAGATTTAAAAAATACAATTTAAAGATAATACATCACATTCTGTATTTGGAGCAGATATTATATTTTTTGTGACGTTTTCCAATTTGTTACCTTGACAAAATAACTTTTTGATCACGTTTTTGAACAATACTTTGCAAAGTATCAGACTTTCACGATTTTATATTAATTTTGTACGTGATTTTAATTTTTATCCATTTTTACGAAGCAATATATTTCTCATTCTAGTCTCATACTGAGATGTTCGTATACTATCTGCAGCAAATAGTGTCCATTATTATACTCTTATATCTAGTCAGATGTTCTTTTCTTGTTCCAATGTTAACAACCTGAGGAGGAGTCCTGTTGCGAGATCCGATGACATCTTGGTCATAGTAAGCAGGCAAAGTTCACCGTTTCGTTCGCATTGTTATCAAGCTGTGCTCACGTAATTAGAAACGATAAAATTTACCCCGTCACAACGGCGTTTCCGACAGCTGTTCCGTGGTTTTACAGTCGTGAAATGGCTGTGCTCTCCGCTGAGTCCGAGCGTTATCGAAATCTGCTTTACGTTCTATAATTAGCAATTACAAGAAATTCTTTCCTTTTTTACCGTTGCAGCTGACAAGTATCTTTATGGCGGTATTCGGCCAGGCTGCATATTGTTATAAAGCGAGACTGATAAAATGGATGAGTACGATTATGGGACTAGTAAAGGCCGAGGGCTGAGAGAAACGGATGAGTTCGTTTCAAGCAGTTAAATGAGATGCGTGGAGAGCTGAAGATAAAAAAATAATGTTAAATGGTAATGACAGATATTACAGCAATACTTCTTTACTTGGTAACCTCTTAATGTTTATGAAAGAATGTTTCAAAGAAGTTCAACCGATATTTTCAAAACTGGAAGATGATTTTACTTTTAAACATTTCAATTTTGTAGATTTATCCTTATGCCTTCATATCAAATTCAGCAACTGAACCACTTACTAAGTTATTCTACTTACAATACTGCATTACAGAACAATATTTTCTCCTGTCTATGCCCGGTGTTCCAATTTCAGTAATTAGTACCTACAGGCGCAGAACCACCCACTTAAAAGAGATAGTGATTTATGAAACCATCTTTCAAAATGTTGTGACGCCGAGCTGAATGAGCTGCCACCCCTATGGATTTGTAACGGTCTTTGAAAACTCATTCTTTTGTGAATACATAATCGTTCGAGTCACTCCGACATTATCTTCTATCCATATCACGATCAAATTCATTTCAAGAGACAACTTGTACTTCTTCAGTTAACTTTCAACGATTGCGTCTATAGTCGTAATTACATCTTCAGCATTCTTATCATCAGCTTCTGTTTCCCCGTGTGATCTTTATCAGCAACCTTCGACGACTACTCTTCGAGCCTAAGGTGAATTATCTGACAGATGAAAGAGGAACTATATAAATATCGCCTGGAAAGTAGTGAATAATGTAAGGACTTCGAGGAAGTTATTCAGGAATAAGAAAGAGGGTAGTAAGTTTGAATTATTCGATACCGAAATAAGGATACGATGTTGTTAATCCCAAGTGTAACGAAAAGAGGAATACTGCTCGTCCATCATGAAACATTATAAAATAAATGTTTACTGTAAAAATTAAGCACGGTTTTTTATATTTGAGGAGTAAAAACATCAAAGGAATTTGCGTCTCATTGAAGAACGAGAATATATTTTAAAAATCATTTGCAACACAAATCAATGTGTATTGGATAAGTGATAAGAAATTGTATGTCACAATGTCAATATTTTGTTTTCTTCAGATTTTTCTATTGTTATTTTTTAACGCCCGTTAGCAAAAGATCATTTGTTTTTTTTACTTGGTATTTGATCAGATTTATGGAATATTAATTCATTTCATAAAATGTTCCATATAAAAAAATCGTTTCTAATTTCGTTACACTGTTGAGAAACAAATGGTCAAATGACGCGTACCGAAATGTTAGCTGCACATTCAATATTCTTTAGCTCCAACGAAACGCGGAGCTTGGGATAAATCTCGCTCTTGGGGAAGACAGTTGTCAAATGCGTCTCGTATTTCCTCGACTGCTTCGAACCTCGACAGCGAGTACGAATCCCTCCTAAGCGGAGTCTCACAGCAGACAAGGCGTCTTAGCGTCAAGTCTTGAAGGCGACGTCTCCAGTGCTTGCAAAGTGAGATGAAACTACACGCGGGTGAGCGTATTCGTCCCCTTCCCATTGGATGGCAGAGGGAAACATAGCGTACGGACGGTGACCGACCAACTGAAGACAACAGTGTAGTAAACTGATACTACAAAGCTGGCGTAAGGAAGATGATTGTAGGAAACAATGATTCTCGTCATCGGGATAGTAGTGAATTGGTTACTTGAAGGAGTTAATGTAAAAATACGAGATTGGAAGAATGAGTTGAAACGTTTGCCTTCAGAAAATATCTCGTTGAATTCAAATGAGAAAGGGATTTGAGTGAACGTGGTCCTTGCGAATGGAACAACGTTGTTACATTTCCTACCACGATGACATCTTACTGTCGTTTCCTAGTTCTCTAGAAAATCCCAGGATGAAGTGTACGGAAGAGGCAATGCTACATCCAAACGCCTTTGCAGTCTAGAGCTACCTCCTTCTATGCCGAAGTTAAAGTTCAATCCTGTAGTTTAGTTTGATTTAAGCTATAGAACTAAGCTCCGGGTTCGTTTTGTAAACGCGGCGTCACCAGTACTTCATTTTGTTTGTAAAAGGAAGATTTAAAGTACTTTCTTGCGGTATTAGGGTCAACAATCGAACTACACTACTCGAACGCGCCCTGTCTATATGCCAGTTTTTGTGATTTCCATACTCACATTCCTACGTATTACAGGTTGCTCACCGACTTACGTACGTGCAGGGGCTAAGCGGAGATGAACTCCACAACGTAGTACCGCTTATAATGTAGCAGGCTATTACCCGCCCTGCCCCTGTAGGCGCAATCTCGAGTTTCGGCTCAGACACTGTAGTAGAATCCTCAATCCAGTAGTATAAAAAATCCAGTAGTACATACATCGATGGGGTCAATTCAGTAGAACTAATAGAATTTTCCCCGGCAAAATTAATTGAATCCTGTGAATAATTTATAATGTTCACACAGTAGTTGATGTTCATTGCCGTGTTGACTAATGCCTACATAAGGTGTTTACGCATAGGTAAAACATATTGTCAACTCATGTCTACGTCTTTTGAGTGGAACCAAAATGGCGGCATTAGAATACTTGTGCCTTATTCCACTCAGAAGATACGCTGGAATGAAGAAAACACTTTAATCGATTGGAAAAATCAGTGTTGAAAATTTCCTTTCCTTAAGTTATTAACTTTCGTAACATTTGGTGGCAAAGCCCGCAAAGCTGATAGGAGACTATGATGGAGTCACCCAAAACTCCTGTGGATCACATTGATGAACAAATTGTATGGACGATTGCTCACATCAGTAAAGGGTGGCTTCGACAAACCGAAGACAAACGCAGCAGAAGCTTGAATGGCGTCTGTAACAAACCAAGGAGACCAAGGGTGAGATGCGAACCAAAATTGGTGCTATTCATCAGCGCAATGGTCCATCTTCGCGGTCGCTGGAGTAGTCTCCACCTTCTCCTATCACAGCAGCACTGGTATCGTCAATGGATCGTAAACGAGACCTTAACATCTGTGCGACACTTCAATTTGAGTACGATGGAGACTCCGAAAGTAGTCAAAAACAAAATTTTCGTTTCAAAAATTGTTTCAATACTCAATATTAATTATTTTTTTATTAACATATTTGAGATGCATTCAATTAGGGAAGTAATAAACAAGGCAACATGAAAAGTAAAACATACATGGGATACACATCAGTGGTTTACAGTGGTGGATCAGGATTCCATTTTGGATGGGGTGCTAAATTTGCTAAATTTAATAATATACAGGTTTATAACAATATACAAAATTTGGACATTTTTGTGCAAAACTAAGGTTTTAAGAATATAATATAATTACCCAATGTGTATTATAGACCTTCATACCAAACTATATTTTCACTGATTTTTTTTTTGGTGGAGACTTGACCCCGGAGGAGCGCCCCTCCCCACCTCAATCCGCCAGCGGTGGTTAGTAATGAAACTCATCGTGGTTTGATACCGCTATGTGTGGGCGTAGAGTAGTCGCACACGTGAGTGATAGTGCGGGGATGCGACGATTTCAAGGTGTCGAGATGGAAGAGAGATTCATCAACGTTCGCGGCCGCAGGTGATTTATCAGATCTCGCCTGCCAGCAATAAACTGGAGAGAATGCGTCAGCCAGAGTAATCGATGGAGGGAGAACAGCATATTCACGAATATTCGCAGTGGTAGGATTAAGAACGTTTCTTGACAGGATAAAATGTAATTACTAAAGTAATGAAAATTGGTCGACTGGAAAAAGAATGAAAGAAAAAATAAGTGACTAACACAATCCCAATTTAAGAAATTATAGAAAGATAACGGAATATCATGGTCTATTGTTTTGATCGAAAGGAATAAAGAATGGCATGTAAACGTGAGGTAGAGTAAACGTACGTATATCACAAATATTTGTAAATATGATATAGATTTTTCTATACTACGAGTATATTGACCTTTATTGTTTAATTATTTCGGTGAATGAATTTGATTGTGTATTTTTGTTTGCTTATTTATGTGAAGGAATTGGGAATAATGTTGGGTTGCTGGAATATATAAGGTACCGATCCGACATTGGTCTGGAGTGGGGTGAGGGATACCTGATATGAAAACCTCAACATCAGCTCAGTATCCGACTCACGCTCTACCATTCTGCTGTACATTACCAACTAACACGACACCATTTCTCCACCTCCGTCGGTGTCATAGAATTGTCAATGATATGAAATGTGATGAACAAAAAACATAGCGTAAATAAATACAAAAAGTCTTTACACTGAATTAAACATGTTTCATAAGATATTTGGGCTCTTTTTGTCCCTTCACTACCCTGTGTATTATTGTGAGAGCAACAGTAGGAATTCCGTACTTACTGTCACCTCTTGTTTTCGTCCCCCAGTTTTAACTACTTTTTGATTAAGAGCACACTGAATCTAAGCTTTCTGCGGCCTGAGCGAAAACGACCGCACGTCTCCGGGCCAAGCGTGCGCTTTGTAATCCACTCGGTGCGTCACGCGGCAATCTACGTAATAAGGAAACATCCCTCCCCCTCGTCAGCGCTCCTCCAAAGGGGCAGGGGCCAGGAAGACGTAGGACGGATGGCGGAAGAGCGGGGACGGGGACTTACAGCAAATTAAAAGCGCGTGCGCACCTAATAGCAAGGACGACCCCCAATGCCAACGACGGGGACCACCCCGCGCCTCCCGTCCTCCACGCACCAATCCCACCCTTCGTCGTGTTTGCACCGTCGACAACAAGCGACGCGAGTGCTGTCACATTTAACAGATTGCAAAGCGTCACTAATCATTTTTGTGGGAGAAGAGCGCGCCAGGGCGAGTGGAACTACCTGCGCCACGGCGGGAGCGGCGTCGTGACGCGAGGACATCCATTTGGATCGTGGCACAAAACGTCACGGGCTTCACCATTTCAACAACTGTATTGGTCAATTAGATCATTCGATAACATCCCTGTCGAAGTTTTAATGAAGACAAAAGCTTCTGTATACAATTAAATTGGTTAAATCTAATAAAGAAAACTTGGTCTTCTCCGTCTTAAGTTTTCGGTGACAATAATACCTCTTCTACGCAAGAGAACTTACATACATAAATAATCGAAAAATTGACCTATATGTTTGTCTGGCTTCTTATGTTGAAAGGAAACAACCATTACGAGCGCCAGAAAATACGGAAAGAAAACTGAGCAAAGTCACTTAAACTTTTACTACAAAATCATTACTCATTCCTTTTGAGATTCATCTCAATTTTGTGTTATTGTTTTATTACAAACCTCTTGAAATAAGATTCATAAATTTACTTGATCTTTAACATAATAATAATCGTTTTGTGTATATCAATAGGAGTATTTTTAAACAATCGTTTGTTATTAATTTCAAATATATTCGAAAGATCTCTTGTACTGTAGTATCAAAGTAAATCAAGCAGATATTTACTCCTGGGCCACTTCTACATACCAACTCCATTTCCATCATCCTTTTGCCAAATATCAAAATTCAAAAGTTGCTACCCTGTCACTCCATCCACCATCTCAACCTCAGATCCGGGCACCACTTTCTGCTGCCATCCACGCTAACTAAAGTCACCGCCGATCTCTAACACTGCCACTGCCGGAAAATTACGGAGGACCTCGTCGACCCGACCTCCGCCCTCGGACGCCGGCTCATGGGCTCAGAGCTACGCTTTCATTAGTGAACGCCGGTCCCTCGCCTTTACCACGTCTTCTTACGGAGGACGATAGAAGATGAAGAGGAGGAAATCGAGGAGTCGTAAGAAGAGAAGATGAAGATGTTGAATGGATAGTAAAGGGTAGCTCTAACTTACCCACAAAAAATTTCACTAAAAACATTGAAGTGTCAGTGATGGGTTTATGAGTGAGTATCTTTTTGAGGGAACTGGAGATGAAAGTCTGAATGTACAATGTTGACAGTAGTCAAGTTGAGAGAATTCATCACAAAATCTTCGTGTTTGAATACTTATTTTATCCATGTTTAGAATTGTTATGTCTTCTCAGAATGTGTGGGCAAAGTTGATTAAGATTTTTTCACGAATTGATATAACACAGGAAGACAAAATGGAATTTTCATTGACTTTCAACTACAAGATTTCATTATTCAAAAGCTTATCTACAACAAGAGGAGTCATTTAAATTAAGCCAATATTTCGAAGTTGAGCTGGTGGCGGGAACCTCCAGTACTGACCTCAATTTGCCTCCGAAGGTAACGCTAGGAGCACTAGGTCATTCGTGATGAAGCTATGATCTTGCTTCAAAGGAACTTTGAATCAGTAAATAGGTAGTAGAGCATACCGATCTTTGTTGATGTATTAAATTACCTTGACCTTTCCTCCCCTGAGAAGATGCAAATAACTGATGCAGAGAGAGGTCTGTTAGAATCTACACATCTTATCCAGACAAATAATAAACTATATGCAAATAACTGGTGGAGTAAAACCATTAATATTTCTAGTTATACATATGCATGAATTGTATCTTACCATGGTTACTTTCCTTTTAGTATATTATTATCACCAATTATTTTAAACTTGTTTGTCCGGGACAAACCGCGTCTTACTAGATAAAACTATCAATGTTTCGGCCACCATGCTGTGGCCATCTTCAGGGCAATGCCAGAGTCGTACAGACCTAAGTCGCTGTCGTACTCTACGTAGGCAGAGTCTGGCATTGCCCTGAAGATGGCCACAGCATGATGGCCGAAACATTGGTAGTTTTATCTAGTAAGACGCGAATTGTCCCGGACAAACAAGTTCATACTGACTGCGCCCGCGGAAGCCTATGTTTATACCAATTATTTTATTGATTCTGGTAGTGATAATGTACTATTGAAACAGAAGTATCTGCATCTTCTCGTCGATTTTTTCGTATACCCCCCTCCCACACACACATGCATACATACATTCATACAAACATAAAATTTATATGTTAAACCATGAAAACTATAAGCCAGCACACCAAAAACAACAACAAAATAAAACTTTTTCAATTAAGCATATATTCCTGAATGAGCAAAATCGTGGTCACTCGACTTTTATTATGACAATGCGTGTTGTTCCGAATATAAAAAAGTAAATATTACATTGTAATTAACACTCTGTCGACACAATTCTTGAAGAAAGTGTACAATACATTGTAATACACTGTCTCGGCTACAAATTAAAAAATAAAATCATAATAGAAGAATTTTCATGTATCAGTAATAAGTTACATTTAGGTTTATGTACGAAATAAGAGAGCTCATTCAGACTTTGTAATTAGGAGTACAACATAATTTCATAAAAAGGTACGCATTTTAGAATTTCAATCAATAGTTAAACACGTAGGTTACAGAAAACACTATTCGGAATCTAAATTAATAATTCGTGAAAATACACCGAAATTATTAATTCGAGGATGCGAGTTGAGACCTAAATTACGACAGCTTTACGCATGACATTAAAAATATCCATGAAACTACACGTTACCCACACAGCTTACAATTATAACGGATATTTATATGTAATTACAAATAACAGTACAGAGTCAATAAAAAGCTTTCATGCAGGGTTAACGAGCTTGGACAATTTATAGCTATCATATTAAACGCATACATATAATCCACGCTATCGCGAAACCTCCGCCTTGCCGTAATCTGTCTGTCGACGCCGATGCGGACCGCGCCAGAAAGCCAAAGCGTCAACTCGATTCACGCGGAAAGGCTTAATATTTGAGCTAATCTACCTGCGAGTTGCCATGAATATTTCAATATATTTAGATGTCATGTTTGGTTTGATAAAACATCGTGCAGCGTTCGAACGTGTGGAGGGGCAGATAAGTCTGTATGAATTTTTAAAATTTCTAATCAACAGAACAAATCCACTTTGCTGTGGTCACTGATATTTTCGTGTCGCATTCATTATTTCCATCAGTTTCAATTTCATCAAGACGAGCGAATGTTTGCCGGGACAGCCGACGTGTTTCAACAAAGGTGCACTGTAAATAAAGGAACGAGGAAACACACACCACGAAATAGACTGCGCGGAGTAATACGCGGAGTAAATAGTTCTCACATTTTATTGATTGCATTGGTATTGAAATTTATTCATTTGTTTGACGTGGATTGTTCGTGGACAAAACAAGACAACAAAAGGCTGTTGGGGAAACAGTGCTCTGCGGTGGAGGCGGCGTGTTGCCGGTAGTTAGGCGCAGGCTGATGGAGGGATGTTTTGCGTAATTGTATACCTGAGCGCGCACGTTCCCGTCGCCTGCCGATCTGCAATGTCCAACACGCGTGCACGGAACGTGCTAAATGCGCAAGTTTAATTCTTCTCGAAAATTCTCGCGTCGCTGTAAAATTGCCACTGGAATAATACTAGTATATGCAAACAATATATTGCATCAAACTAAATGCGATTTCGTCCACAGTCCGTTTCGTGAAGTTCATCACAAAAAATATTGGTAAAATTGTAATTACCTCTCCCATATCCTTTCCAGAGAATAGAAATTTGGATAGTTCAATTTTATTCTTTTTTTTCTGTTAATTTATATTTTATTCAACTAGGCACGAACAATTATTTAAATAATATAAATATTAAATATCAATACAATGCGGTGTACCTCTGTTTTAAGAAATAATGGAAGAAAATATTTACGTGTAAATATACATAATCACCGAATCATAAAATTTCAAGTAATACGGTAGTTACCATATACGTTCTGAATAATTACCGTATTATACGATTATTGCATCGTAAATTCATACCAATATTATTTGGCAAATTGGATTCATCCAAATTACATCTCTGTAATAACTTCTAATAAGGTTATAGAACACATTAAATCTGATGGGCCCATTATTAAGGTCATAAATACAGAAAGAACAATAAATATGAATTATCATATACAGATGGCATATGAGTTTCTACGGAATACATTTCTTTAGACAAACAAAATAAATGTTGAAAATGGAAAAGTGATGCTAATCAATTGTGTCAGTTGTCAGTAATTTTGTTATCAAGTTTACAATCTAATGAACATATCCCCATAATTTTTAAATAAATTAAAAATACGAGAGACGGGAGATAGACAACAAAGAATTAATTTCGCGGCAATTGCATGCTACTTTCGGCTGTAAAATTCAGAGACGAATGAGACAGTGTCATAAACAGATGACAGTTGAAAGCAACATCAAACGACATAAAAAAATTCAAAAATATTTTTGAGGCTCGCGTTGTGACAGCGCGCCTGCCTCCCTTTCTCATCACAGTGACACCGCTGCGAAGTGACATGGAGGCCACTCTCTGGAAACAGGAAGCATAACACCGCACACACACTGTGCGCACTTCATGTCTCCATTGGACATTGTTTTGTTTAAAAAAATTGCTAGCTATGAATGTGAGATTCTCTTGCCGTTTTGTATGAATATTCGCACTAAATAGACAACATTTTGTGATAGCTGTTACAAGAGTACTTTCGCAAGTTGTTTGTTCATGTTCAATTCTTTCTGCATAGTATAATAGTATTAGGGTCCAACGTTTTTGCAGTAAGCACTTAATGAAAGTTTCGAAATTGATGTTTGTTTACAAGGTATTTGCTTTCATTTTGCAGTTTTCAGGTTTTGCGAGCAAAAATGAAAACAATATCTACTCATAAAATTTTTAACATAGGAAGGATTATCATAAGAACAGTTTTGTTAGAAGTACAATAAAACAATTTGCTATGTAGTATTTTCAAAGGATAACGTATTTTATAGATAACCAAATTGTTGGGTCATTCTATTTCAGACATTGAAGGTCATAAATAAGGAACAATGAAAGTCACTTGCAGAAAATAGAAATAATGGAAATGATAGAATTTTGGGCTCTAAGCTCACTCTAAGTTCTTGAGTCCGTTGGGATCTTACATCTTCTTTCATTTCACTTGTTTGCAATTGTTACGGCACACCGCAAGCCCAGATGCGATGTGGGTAGTTTTTGGGTAGAAGCGGGATTCAACCATAAACCACAACCTTTATGGTAGAGTTCGCTGCCACCAGCTTGGTTTCCCCAAGCAATCAAACACACGTGTAATAACAATAAAATATTCCTTTAATACAAGTTAAATTGAAATCTGCGTATTTACAAATTTGAACGAACTCTCAAATCATAAATACAAGTTTGAATTTGTTATTACAGAGTTATTGGTATCTGAAAGCAACAATTACACACAGATATAAATACTGGTGTTATCAATTGACCCGAAAATCTACCCAGATTATCCGAATCTCAAAAATTTACAAGTTGCCATCCCGAAATAACTAACTGTTCCAAGTTACGTCATTCGCGCCTAATAGCAATATAATAGAATTACCGCAACAATTCTCAGTGGTCTGACGACCAAAACTAACCAAGTCACATCTCAAATAATCTGGGTACTTCCTAACACTTCCGCAGAAAGTCTCAAAAGTCTCTGATGATCTTCAATCCTCCCAATATATACAGAAGTGGAGATCACGTGATCACGCCCTCGCTAACGCACTGAGCACTCTACATCCGCTGGAAATATTCCATTCACACTCGCCACGCGCTTCTGAAACATTCTTCTGAGGGCATTTCTACTCAATTTTCAGAAGTAGATGGAAGCTGTTCAGCCTCTACACAATGAACGGGATGGCTTAGAGGCGGGTATTTTTCCTTATTTGGCGGCGACTGGCCCGACCCTTAATCTCCTTAGGAATTTCCGGCTAGCAAAATGCTTGAAAACGTTAATATTTCAAAATCTATAGACTGTACTGGTCCTGATGTTACAACAGTGTAGAAATGAATGATTCAAAAATAGACTGAATGAAACAAACATATTATTTATTCATATCAATTTTGTTATAGACATTGTAAAACCACAATTAGGTACGTTTGAACATATTATTAGACGCTTCCCATCCTGATCAAGATACCGGTGTTTTTTATTGTTCATGTATTGTCATATATGAAGAAGTTGATCAGGCAAATGTAAAAATCTCATTTCTAGTGAAAGTGCTCTCAGTTCTTATATTTTGTTGAAAACAATATGTTTGTCGAAATAAAGGACATAAAATGAGGTTATTTTGTTCTTGTAAATAACATAGTTCCTCGCCACCTTCGTTTGAGAAGCTTTAATAATGTTAAGGTTGGTAGTGTATATCAAGATGACAGCAAGCTAGATTAAATTAAAATTACATGTGAAGTTTTCGTCGATAATAAGAGCATACTGACATTTACACTGTGTCATAGGTATATTGATGTTTACAGCCATTTACAGCACATAGTTCGCAAGCGAAGTCTTAAGGAGTAATTTTGAACTATTTACTGTGCAATTGGCACAACCAGACTTTTCGACGCTATTCAACGAGTTCCCACCAACATATCTTCCCCAAGGAACAGGTTTTGGAGAATTTGGCACTTGCGTTGATTTGTATGGTTGGCTTTAATTCGTATGATTCAGTAATTTTGGTGGATGATATGGATGAAAATTATAATTTAGGTATTTATGGTAACAATCTTTAACGAATATTTTATGCCACAATAAACCATCAATATAAATTTTTGACAACGTTATGTCTCTGCTTAAGAGAAACAAGTGAACAAAATAAGTCAACTACCAACATAAAAGAGTCTGTCGTAATTTTAAAACTTAAAAAAAGTTTCAAATTAGTGGAATGAAGCACTTAAAATGTAAAATTTTAGCCACGGAAGAGTTAAAAAAATAAAATGTTTATAAAACGGGGATGAAATACCATCGTTCCTGCTCTTTCGTCACTTAAGTACATGACTTAATAATAATAAATCAATAAATATTGACGAATGAAGACATTTTTGAGGGAAAATAAAAAGCATGAAGGTCACACTTCATCAGATATACTCTAAATCCATGGAATAGATTCCCATAACAATTATTTGGTACTGTACAACGTAACAACACGACGAAGCAGGTTTACGCCCGCTGAGTATTTCCGGAGTAGTGACATCTTATTTAGAAAGACGACTTCCGTTGCGACAGTGGAAATAAATTCACGTCAAGGTCGCCAGTATCGCGAGTCATGTGCTTAGTGTCACAGATGCAAGACGGAATGGAAAATACGTACATGCATCAGAAATCACATAACGACTTTTGCTTGACAGTATAAACACAAGAGGGTCAGCGAAGTAGAGGCAAATAAATTTCAGAGAGAGAGAAAGAATTCCTATCTGGATCACCAATTACTCTGGTCGATGGAAGAAAAACATTTACTATACAACTTACGTATTTATTATTTTCAATCTTAACTGTACTGAAGTACTGTACTATTCTTCATTGTACTGTAACCAGTATATATCTATTATGTTATTGAATTATTCTGACAACTACACATTGTGATATTGTTTTTGTTTTTCCCTTAACGATATGACATTACTTTGCCTTTACAATAACAATTTTTGGGAAGAAATAAAATTATCCGGATACTTGATTATCCAAACCGCGTCTGATCAGGATAAAAGTGCTTTTAACCAAAGGGTTAAGGCGGTATCAGTATGTTCTTTGAGAAGCAAAAAATGTAACACATTTCCTCAAAAATCACTATTATTCTATTTCTTGAACAGATCCCATGGTCAATTTTTAGGATTCGTCACGTTTAACGAACTTGTTTGTTTTCTCGTGCTGTAATACAACTGTCAGTGAATTTCAAGGTATCGACGCTCTCATCACTATTACTTTATCGTATTTTATTTGAAGATACGTCTTTATTGATGACATTGGGGGTCACAATAATCAATTATCTTTATCACAAAATGAAAATACTCTTATTTTTTCATACAAACAAGCATAATTGTTTCTATTGTATATACGATTTCATAAATTTATTGTACATAGGCAATGTAAGGATTCGACGCAATTTGAAACTGTATCGTGGATCGATGCTTCTTATTCTGGAGAGAGATTTATCGTAAATTATTTCGTCCTCTTGAAGTCGTAGTGAAGTCTTTAGACATCGATAATCTGATAATCGATTTTCTCTTCGGAGAGGACGTTAAATGTTGAAAGTCCTTACTTTCTATCGCCAATCTACCCAAGCAAACCAAATGCCCAATCTTCCTCGTTTATATAAAAAGTCATTTGAAACAACTTCTATTTCTTTCTCGCGCTTCGCTTGAGTAATGTCGGAGTATTTATTTTAGAGAAATCTCTTCCACATTCGCGGTGAATACCCTTTCCCGAGGAAAATATCAGAGCGAAAAAAAAAAAAAATTCTTTTCGGAAACATGTCTGCTAGTACAATACCCCGCGCTACCATTAATGAAAGGGTGGCGGCCGAAGGGTAGTGTTGGACGGGGTGAAGCGGGGAGAAGTTACAGGGTAAAGCGGTGGAAGGGAAAGCGGGGTCCGTTAGGCTCAGGCAGCGGGGAGGACGCGGCGGCGGAGGCCGAAATGTCCCGAATGGGGGCGAAATATGCCGAATCGTGCGCCTGCGCTGCCGCCTCCATCGCAGGCATTCGCCGGGCCCTGCGCCGGGATCAATACAAATGCACGACGACCCGGGCCAAAAGGGAGCCACCAAAAACTGCGCCATCCACGCTGGCTTCCCAGCCGCCGCCGTCACCACCGTCACTATGGATAGTAGAAGTGTCTCATGTCGTCAGGGTTTATATGACGCTCGCGGGTGGGCGTTGATCTCTCGTCTGGCGTAACCTATATCTTTTATGGTACGAAATATCTAAAATCACTATGCGGAATGAAGTGTGAATTTAACACGTGCTTTTTTTTTATAAAAAAAAAGAACTTGAAATAAGTCAAGAAAAATGCAGAGTAATAAATAAGTTAAAATATTTAAATGATGATGAATGATATTCGCAAATTCTCGTCAATGTTTGCACAATTATCTTCAACAATCAATTTTAATATTATCAGCTATCGTAGAGAAATATAAACTAAAATTTTTTTTTCAATTTTGAATTAAAATACCTCATACACAATGTATATCAAAATGAAAAAGAAAAATATATTTTTCAATAATTTATATTTGGAATTCTAATGTTTGTGGTTCCATAAATGAAGAAAGTCTAGTCGTATATGTTTGTATAGAATTATTTACTGATGATGGCAAGAGAAAGAAATATACAGACTGTGCTTTTTCTTATTCATCACCACTCAAAGATAGTAGTACACAATATACTGTTCCTACGGTGCACCATCACTTACGCGCACGCTTCGAGTCACATACCTCCGTCGAATGTAGCCACTCCGCGTCTCCGAACATTCTCTTTAATGCGCGCCGCTTGCAAACGTGGTTCCTGCCACCGCGCTGCTCTTCCGTCCCCGCCACCCCCGCAACCACCCACCAGAGTCGCCCTCGACCCCCGGCCCCTTCGCCAACGGCCCTTCTATCAGCGGCACTTCCGTCCCCACAGCTACCACAGTCGTTCTCCGCGCTGCTCCTAGGACGTCCCTTCAGCAGGGAAACTAGTTCCAATTATATAATCCTTAATGCATCTGAGTTGCTTTAGTTCATTCCAAGAAAACAATCATCAAACTAAACATTCTTTAATACAGATCTGCAATGGAGTTGTAAGTTTCCCAACACATTCCTAGAAGTAAATAATACGCGAACCGCGCTCCTAGAAGGATAAAACTTGACAACTCCTGAAATAAAACTAAAATTAAATGTTTTGTTATAATTGCTGGCACGTTAAAAAATGGGATCTCATTTTAAAAAAAACGGTTCAGAGAATAATAATAAAAATTTATTTCATAAAGTTGAATGTTCAATTGACAAATCAAATTTCACCGACTATAAAATAATTCACACATCTTAGAACTCGTCCATTGATTTCTTGAAGGGTCAGTGGTTGGTGACCTCCTTTCAATTCAATTCAATGCATTTTCATCTCCAATTCATTCCCCCGGGAATCCAACGCATTTGCGAGATAAACAAAGCGAACGACAACAGACTTGCGAAAACACAAATCGACGAGAGATTGAAATTCAAATTAAATATGATTAATTGTTAAAATATGCAACAAGAACTCGTAAACAAGGTCAGCTTCCGCGTTGATTAATATCTCAATTGAAAAGATGCATTGTAAGGAGGAATACTCGCAAACAAGAAAAATTAGGTCATTAATCCATTTATGTATTCTGTCCGTTTTCAAAAATATATAAAGAAAATAAATTAGAAAATATTTATCACCTATTTTTTTTCTTGGGTTTTAGGGCTCGCCAACGTCAAGGACATTAGAGCCCTTATATTTATCATCTAAATGTGTTGTATATAATGTGTTTACATCTCATGTAGTATATAATGTAAAAAGGGTTCTAGGGAATAGCAAAGAAGACCATGAGGTATATTGAAGTGGTAATATTATGACAGCGTTATCCTACTTTTACAACAGAAAAACTTCACTGAAGAAATATTTTCCATATTCATTTACTAACATATAAAAATATAACGAAACAAGTTTTGACAGTATGACTTTTTTAATTAGTAGATTTTACAGTATGATGACAAAATATATATTGTATGACTACATATTCTTTATACAATACAATAATATTGATATAATATCTATCAACATAATCAATAGTCATGACAAAACTAATAATACCTATTGCCGCTATTTTAGGACAAGCTTTTCTTATTATATGCAATATATAGTTACGAGAATAACAACAACGTTTATTGTAATATCAATAAAATGACCTATAGGTGAGTAATGGTATTACAAAAAAATTATCACTCAATTTGCGAAATTACATCCCCTGGAAATGAGGATGCATGAAATTGATTTTATCACTCGCAACATTTTAAATGACTAAGAATATTTCATGTCTATGTAAATATAGGCCTAACCTATTCGTCACACTAATATTAAAATAAGCTTTTTATCGATATCTAAAAAACAAATTTTCATCAATGTTGTTTACCATTATTACCATTATTTTATTACAACAATGTACAGAACATTTATTAGGTTATAAAGTTATCTTATAAGTGATAAACTATTATCGAAACAATTAACAATTGGTACCAATAGTAAGAACACACCTAGGTCATATGATTTCGATCGAGTGTATGAAACATAATGGGAAAGACGAGAGAAGTGTAATATTTTTGAAGCACGAAGAGCGATCGTAACCCATGACGTTTAAGCTTAAATAAAGGCAGCTGGTGCGTTAGCGAAGTGACCGGCCCGTGCGCGAGAGTCGATCTTTTGGCGTGCGCAAGCCTTCGCTTCCCCTAAAACCTTATCAGAATTCTGCTCAGAATCTTATTGGAAGCCATTCCTTGGCGAAACGCCGCATACGTTTGACGCGTGACCCT
>NNCF01127889.1:661017-717893 GCA_002313205.1 Laupala kohalensis
GTATATATTTTTTTATTTAATTAATGTCTTATAGCGAGGTTCGGGCCATTTGACCCGCTCTTCCACCTAATCGTGACTTGGGTAAGGAATTGGGAAGGAGAGATGTTCGGTTGCTAGGGAACTTATGGTACCAAACCGACATTTGTTTGGAGAAGGTGAGGGAAACCCCAGCTGAAAACTTCACCTTGTTCGGCGGAGCAGGGTTTGAACCCACACTCTACCTCTCAACGGTATCGAAATAGCGAAGACGCTACCACTACCGCTGTCGGTACAATACGAGAAAATATACAACTAATACATAACTTATTAGTCTTCGTTCGATTACACGACATAATTAACATTTCCTAATTTTGAAACAATTTCGTAGAATATTCCATTCCACCATCAGATTAGTAACACTATGAAAAGAAACTTCGTCAGAATATTTTGAAGTATTTATAATCAGAGTTTCAAATATATATTTCTCATTCATATATTTTTTATGAATTTCGATGAATTGGGATAAGTTTGTCATTCATTTTATATTTGAGATATTAGAAGATTTTATAAAACTTGACATTAACATTTATATATTTTAATTTCAGTACCTTCATTCAAGAATATGAGAGAAATTATCTGCACATAAGAAATTCGAACAGTTAAATTCATAAACTTTAAATGAATGCTTTATAATTGTGACAATGTACATGATTTAAAGAATGTATACTAAAGGAAATTAAGAAACACTTATTTAAAGGTCACTCCAACAAAATTTTGTTATATAGATAGTGAATAAAATCATAAAAATTGCATGTCAAATTCTTGTTTCGTGAAGAAGATAAGACTTTTGATCTCAGTAGTATTCATGCTGTAACCTCAGTGCACACAGCCGTATAAGACTGAGATTGTTTTCAGTTCACACATGTTCTACGCAATAACGCGCAGAATAGTGTGTGGGTGCTTTTGTCCACTAGGTTCCCGACTAGAAGCGCCCTTTCAGAGTTCACTATAAAGACAAAATCATACATGACTTATTTTATCGTGTTCTTATGATGGTTTAATGTATAGCAGTGATCTCGTCATATGATTACTAAAGAAGAAGAAAATCTCTAGGGACAAGAACATGTAGGAAGTAACATTAAAAATAATCACGATACACATCCAGCGAACGTGCAAAGCTTTGAACATTCATTAATGCACGATCGACTGATGGTAGTACACACTCGCACGAAATTGGTCCGCACCAATCAGAGTGATTAGAGAGCTGCTACTGAAGTGATTGCCACGGTACGCTACATTTAGAGAAAAGTAACATTAGTCGTTTGGCAAATGCTGATTATTTTCAGATCAACGAAATTGGTTAACCTCTAATTCAACAAAACCAGCATTCGCGTTGTTACACGCGCAGGCGTAATCAGTAGCAGTGATGGCGAACAGTAATATTTAAAGCTTCACCTGTTATCAACGGAAGCAAATTAGAATAGAACGGTTTAAATCATATGGATTTATAGTTGCTAATCTAAGTGAAAATGTCAATAAATCGACGGCACTTTTCAGAAGCTACGAAACTAATAAATGTGTACAACACACGAATATATTACATATTTTACATATTGCGTTAATTATATACTTAAATTACTAATAATAGGTTCAATTTCTTAGAAACGAAAATTATGGCAAATTCATTAAATGAAACGAATCAGTTAAACATATAAATTTACTTATAAAAAAAAACAAAGAAAACAAAGATTGTTTCAATAAAATGTTGAACCTCTTAAAGCAAAATACTCGAAAAGGTTTCTTAACAAATAATACAAGTCTACAAAATTGTTCTTTTTATCGGGGGTTTGGATTAAATTAGGAGATTTAGAATAAAATCGATGGACTGAATTGAATATTAGCATTAATTTTTCTCTAACACATCAGGAAATTTTATAATCGCAAAATAGATATTGGTAGAATGGGACATCTAAATAAAGAGATATGTCTAGCTTCACAGGTGGCTCGGTACAGCGATCAAAATGAGGAGGAATCATCGCGATGACAGTTAAGTTAGCAACTCTGTAAAAGGATTTTTCTCCCATTCATGGAACGCATATTATTATAATTCCATTTCATTTCATTATTTAAATGAAGACATTTTCATCCCCTATTTTCATTTCGCACATAACAGTAGTACGGTGTTATTTGTGTGATAATATTTTACCATAAAGCACGCTTGTTACGTCAGAGTACGTTACAGAATTACCTCAAAATAATTGGATTCACGCATAAAATATCATATTCCGGTTGTATAGTTTTATATCATTGCTGCTAGTTACATTTAGGTTGTGTTGCTGCAGATGCTGCAGTATAATACGTAAATGAGTTGTTTTTGTAAATATATTAACCACATATATAGAAAAAAATTTGCTTAATATAATAAACAAGAGAAGTGATGCTATGACTGTAATTGAAAATAAACTTCACGTAGTTAACATAAATTTGCATTTTAGATCAAGGTTTAAAGTATTCTGTTTGAATAACTTTCATATTACCCTGACGCTGGGAACATTTTCGAACTTCGTTCTAGAACTAGTTTAAGCAAATACGTGTGGAAGAGTTAATTTTAAAAATGCATTGCAAAAAACAAAAATATTCATGTCCCACTCAACGGTTTGGTTGCTAATTTTACTTCGTAATTAGAGGATTGGTTATTTTTCAACACACCTCGTAAGCATAGATACACCAAGTAAAATTTTATTTTATGATGAAGTTATAAACTATGCATAAAAAGGGACCACTTCATCAATGCAGCAAACACCAAACAATAAGCAATATCATAAACATAACTTTGAGTAAATATTTCAATAATTAATCCAAACCCATGTTATCCACCGACCTAGTTAACGAAAACTAGGTGACTTTCGCGAAACACTTATACATCAACAAAAAATTCACTAAATCGGGTTACTTTTTGTAACAGATTTGAAACAACAATATAATGTTTTTCTCTACTTTAACTGTTTCCTTTCATTTTTTATATTGATGCTTAAGAACTTTGATCACTAAAATAATAAATGATTTGCAGTATTTCACATAGTTAATAATATAAAATTATTTCATTATTTTTATTAATTGTAAAAATGTGCGACTTGCGCGTTTTGATTTTCTTTCAATGTAGCGTGATGGAACCTCTACACAAACGTAACCTTAAAGGCCTTTGTTTGTCTTCTTGAAAATGTGATCATTTGTTTCGTCTTTTGTTTGTGTATTTAATATAAAATGCTCATTTCGTGACAGTATTGTACTGGGTTTTTTTTTTCAAAAAATTCAAGAATTATTCCATTGTTCGTAAAATAAATTCGACATCTCGGAACTTTCGGGGTCTCGTGGACCTATTACCAAATTCATGTTTGAAGAAATCACGAGAAAGATTGTACAATCGTATACGTGTATTTACGACAAATAAAATAATAAGAAAATGTATGCAAGAGAAATCATTCTACATTAGTGATTTAATAAATATACCATGAAACACAATTCAATTAGGGAATAGTTGACGCAGAGAGCTTTGCTGAAGATACGATTTGTGGAATGAGAGGGAAGCACACAATTCATGAAAGCAAGTGGAAAGCACTTGCAACGATAGTGCGTGTGTGTGTGTGTGAGAGAGAGAGAGAAGAGTCCCGAAGCAATTCGACCTCGCGTTGTCGCCGCAAGGCGCCAGGCAATAGCCCTTCACTTGTCGCCCGTGGAATGCGCGCGTGGCTACCCACCCGAATGTGATCGCTCTATAACGGAGGCTGCACGATCGCTCACTGGGGCGACTGCGAGACCTTTCTTTCTTCCTTATTGCCGAACCATCACTATTTCTTTAACCTATTTCACTTTAACCTTAAAAATATACTCAGAAAATAAAGAACATTTTCACTCTTTGACTACATTGTTAAACTAAGAAAATTTAAAAAAACACAAAAGGAAACTCACCCCATCTGTATAAAACTTGCCGATAATACGTACGTACATACGACGACGGGTTAGAAGTTCAAGAATGTTATCATAATATTGTGCATTTATTTAAACCCCGGTTAAGCAATAGTATGATGATTTATTGTATTTCTCTCGCAACGTGTTACTCTGTTTATAACAAAACACACTACACAGAAAATTTGTTCAAAAATTGTCTCTAGTTGTTTATGGTAAATGTTCTTAAAATAAAAAAAAATTATGGTGGAAAGATGAGTAAAACAATTAGGATACAACATAATTCAATTTTCGTTAAAAAGAAATCCTACGTGGGTTAAATTGTTATATCACCCAAATTACTAAAGATCCCTTATGTATATAAAAGAAATTAATTAAATCCATTTGTTTGAAATGTAAGTTTTTGACATTTCTTTCCTCATATGTCTTTTCGTAGTACTTATTGAATTTTTTACGACAAGTTTATATGATCTACCACTTTATTATTGAATACGGACTATTTTCGTAGTTTGGAACTTATCTGATCACACAATACTTCATCTACAGATTCTAGTCTTCTTCAGAAGTCAATAATATGGAAGGGTAACATTACTACACTAAAAGGTCATATATTTTAATAATTTGAGAATTCTTAGTTTATTATTTTTATATTCGTATAATCCTGAACAGATATGATAGTTTAACGTTTTTGTCACGAGTCCTTTCCATCCTTTAACAAAACGATTTGTTTCTCCAACTGCGTGGTAAAAATGAGTATAAAAGCCAAGTGATGTAGAGAGACAGCAACAGCAGATGTTGGACGGTGCTTTGCCGGAGCGGGTGGCAGAGATGGTGGTGACAACCGAGGTGGTGTGGTGGTGGTGGTGGCGGCGACGGCGGTGGTTGAGACGGTGGCAGCGGTGGAGGCGACGCGCCGGTTACGGCAAATTACAGCGCGGTCCGCTAATAAAGACAAATGACGCGCTCGCTCCATCGGGCGCCGGGCCGACCGACCGACCGGTCGGTCGGACGCTGCGGGCTGATCGGGTTACTCGGCCGCTTCCTCGCGCGTCAGGCAGCAGCAGTAGCAGCAGTAGCAGCAGCAGCAGGCTTCCCAGCCTCCTTCACCACCCCTCCCTTTCCACTCCCCCACCACCCCTGCTCTACTCCAATGGGTGGGTTTCACTCGCGCCCAACTGGAACGCACGTGCTGCTTCGACACTCAGAAAGTTCTGAATTTAACACACTCCACTATGTTACAACTTCGACAAAGTATGAGTTGTGATATATACAGGCTACAAAGGAAGACATTTCGATAAAACATCGAGTAATTGAGTAATCATACTTCACTGTTCATACCTAGAAAAAATCTTGAAATTGTTTTTGGAAATTTAATCAATAATTAAACCGAAATACTTGTACCGCTGTTAAATTGATTACAATACTTTAACATGTATACTATTTTCATGTAATCCGTGACATACAAGTTATGACGTCTATGCTCCCTACGTACTGCCGAGTGGAAGAGCGAGTGTTTGATACTCCACTTGGTTGAACTGGGTAAGATTTTCATCTGAGGTATCTGTCAACGTCTCCAGACGAATGATGGTTCGGTACCTTTCATTCTCCAGCAACCCACTACCTCTCCTACCGAATTCCTGCACCCAATTCATATGGTTAGGTAGTAGAGCAGATCCGATGGCGTGAACCTCACAAAGACGTGAAATAAATAGAAAATTAGTAAACAAAAAAAGAAGCAATTTATTCAAGTGATCTCACACTCGCAAAAATTAACTCGCCAGACTTTCTCGAGGAAAAAATGAAATCATTTAAAAACTCATGTGATGATTTAATTCCTGGCTTTCGCGACATGTGTCCAAAAACTGATTTGCTCGCTTGTAGCGATTAATTGAGAGATTTTCCAAATGTGAATAGCACAAGTAAAATATGAATGGAACATGATGAAGTTTGAGCAATTTCCCTGGTGGGCCCTCCCTTCTCTGCAAAATAAACACGCCTCAATAGGCAAAATACTCAAAGGGAGCGCTGGCTGCCATAGATGAAGGCAATGACCAAGCGCTCAGCCAGAGGGTGGTACAAGACAAAGGGCGCAGCTCTGCACAAGGGCGAGGGAGCAAGGTAGCTGCCACAGGAAGCAGTGCAGAAGAAAAGGGGATCTGTGGCTTGAGCGCGCGGGAGTCGCAGAGGAAAAGTTGGGCATTTCTCGCAATGGACACAAGGAGTGACGACATGATACGACAAAAGACGTGCATGAGTGAATATTAGAAACTGAAAAATTGTTACTGGTAACTTGATCATTAGAATTCTGCCATTTTCATTTCCTCTGATAATGGAGTAAAATGCTAAATTCAAACAAAAAGGAATAATGAACGAACTCGGGAGTATGCATGTATACTGGATAGGAATGGCAACAGAGGCGTGGGTGAAGATGTTAGCATTGGAGGAGGGATGTCGTGTAGTGGTGGTGGATGTGAGAGGGTGCCCTCGGTTGGGGGTTGTACGGAAATTACAACCGCAAGTCGCTTCACCCGGAGGCGCGGTCTCCGCCGCTTGCCACTCACTACCCTCCTCTCTTGTGTACGTCCATGTCTTCGTCTCAAACGCCATCGTCACCTCTTATCCTTATCATGGCTGCAACATTCAAGTATTACGTGTAGCCTCGCAGAAAACGCGATAAAGAAAAATTACACTGAAGAGACAATATATAGATGTGTACTCCAGGTTTGGATGTGAGATCCAAATTCAAAGGAACGCAAGGATTTCTCCATATCTTTGAATATGACATAATAACTTTATAGTTCGGATATTATAAAATTAAGTTATCACTTCCAAAGGTTGAGATAGTTATCCTTTCATTTGTACTACAAATAAATTTATATCGTAATTCTTCCTCAAAAACAGCTGGATAAATATATCTCAAAATTAGCCTTATCTTTTCTTTTGGAGCGATAAATTATTTTACCATTTCCATGACAAAACTGAAAAAGGTTAAACAAAACAAATTATGGCAGACAAATGTAGGGATTCCACTAATGTAATAATGCAACCCGTATATCTGACCCCATGGATATCTATGTCCTTACAAAATTAATCATCCCGTGAAGTGCGTGAACCAAAATAACGTCACACAAAGATCATCATAAGTAGTGTTCACAACAAAAGTCATCAATTACTGAAAGAAGAAGGTATCTCATTTTTACAAAGATATTTAAATTATTACAAATCATTGATCTTTCGTACTTGCATTTATTAATACTGCTCATCCCGTTCGTCCATCTGCACCTAGTTTTATTTCCTCTCGCCTTTTCCATCACCTGTAGTACATTCTGAAGATTTTTTTTACCTCACGATCCCGACGGTCTCATATAGCATGTTTACTCTGACAACGTCCATGTGTCATGGCACAATGTGCATATGTTTCAATTCGACCTGTTCGTCATTATACGCATGATTACTTCGCTCGTCGCTCGTACGCTTCGTCTTCAAAGGCGAAGGAGGAGCGCCCGCGCGCTAGAGCGAGAGAGCACAGATCTTTCTCTCTCTCTCTTCGGAGTAAGGGGATTGAGAGAGCGATGTAAAATTACTCGCGCGTTCTGCTGCTGCCGCTGGTGCACGCTCGCGCTCGTACATAGGGGCAAAAGGAGTTGGGGGTTCATCTCGAATGACGATTCTGCTTCGGAATCGAATTCAGCTGCGAGGATGTAGCGGGAACGCGACGCGTTAATACGGAGCGTTGAGGGAAGTATGACGCCGGCAACGACGTGAAATACGACTCTCATCTTGTGCTCCCAAATCATAAGTTTTCGGTGGAAATGACTTGGATTGTTATTTCTCGCTTGCAAAAAAAGTAAGTTTTCTTTCTTTTGCCTACTAACCGAGTAATTTATCTATTATTTGCATAATTTCATCTTTATCTTTAATATTTTGCNAAAATGACTTGGATTGTTATTTCTCGCTTGCAAAAAAAAGTAAGTTTTCTTTCTTTTGCCTACTAACCGAGTAATTTATCTATTATTTGCATAATTTCATCTTTATCTTTAATATTTTGCAGTTATTAATTTCATGAAATTTATTGAACATGTGAGTGTATATCAATAAAAGTATCACGATACAATAGACCAAAGCTGATGTTACACCACCAGCAATTCAGTCGATGTATTCAGTTTCGGTATATGTCCATAATATAATGCCTACGGTAAAAGCTAACGTTACATAATCTCACATTTTTTAGTATTTTCTCTTATATTGAAATCCTTTTGGGAAATTCAAATACATTTTAAATAATGTCAGCACCCTATTTGAATGACAATATCTGATATATTCTTTTTTCTGATATAATATTTACGTTTTTCTGATATTTACGTTTTAACTAAAAGCAACTATTGCTATAATGCCTACATCCGGTCTGTTTTGCAGGTTGTGTTATTGCATTAGTGGAATCCCAACATTTGTCTGCCATGATTTGTTTGGTTCAGCCTTTTCTATGTTTTTTTATGGATATCACTGTATTCAAGTGATTTATCACACCAAAAGAACAAACTATTTCAATTTTGAGACTTATTTATTGATCTGAGGAAAAATTACGAAATAGATTTATTAGTACTACGAGTGAAAGGATAACTGCAGTGGTAACACTGAATATTAACTTTATGTTCGTGTAGGATGCTTCAGCCACATTTCATAGAACAAACATGAGATTACGAATATTTTAAATTCAACAAAATTGTTTTTGCAGCATTCTCATACAGTGTCACAGGCCGCAAGTTAAATCCTAGGCTCACGACGCGCAGCGGGAACCTCCTCAATAGGAGGATTCTCTATCACCGCTCACGACACCGCAGTCTTCGTCTCCGTTCACCCCACGTAGCACAGACAGCTGACGCAAAGCCCCGTCATTCCCAGAGAGTCCTTTCGTGTCCTTTGGAGATTCAAACGACGGAGATGCTTCCACAGAACGAAGAAAGGGTGCACGAATTGAATGTTGATTAATTAAGGGCCAATCCTCAATCCGTGGGAATGGAATGGTATTTTCTCATCTCCCATGTAATTGACAAATAGTGACTAAAATCATATTAATCTAGTACATGAATCTTGGAAAGAATTTGTCTTAAAACAGAGAAACGAATAAGTTAACTTATTCCCTATGATCTTGCAAAATTTGTTTAACCATGATGAAAATCCTCTGACAATAATGGAGAATTCAACATCTCATATTGACTAACCTTAGCAAGAATAAAGAGATATTTTTAATTAAGATTACATACTTTTTAAACTAAACAAATTTGCTTACTAGGATAGGCATTATACATTTATATTATGAATCACTTATATCCCAGATACTTTTATCGAAACTTATATTCCTCGCCAAACACACGATGAAAAGGAGTACAAACATTAATGGAGAACAAATCTCCGATGTAAATCAGGGTCAGATCGAGAACCCATCACGTCCACGCCTTTCTCAAGCAACGAACGCCAGCTGGCGCTAAGCTCCTCTATTCCCAGAAAGCCTTTCGCGTTCCCCTCCAAGGGAGACCGTCCCGCTGTGCCGCCCCGCTTGCCGGGTTGCATATCCGATGGACGTCACGCAGACCGAGTCGGAGGTGCCGTGCTTTTCAAAGAGCTTGAACTTGGCCGCTATTGAGCACCAGAAAGGTTCCGTATTGATAGTGATCTCTATACAACGGCATCTTCTCGCAGTGCGAAGGTATTTCTCTCGAGTTTCCAAGAAACTCCTGGCGCGGAAAAATACAGTTTGGGAGTAGTAGTAAAAGGAAGCGCTTCGTCGGTGGAATCGATACGGATGAAACGGGTGCACAAGTCCAGAAAGATGTCGGTTCACAAATCAAACATCATCATACACCTTAAGAAAGTAATCTTAAGAGACTCATTTGAAAAAAAACTGTTCAATCAATTCAGGTGAACCCTATGAGTAAACATAAATTGAAACAGTATTTGTATACACAAAGATCAGGTATAGGGAATGACATAACATGCAGTCATAGATTAAACTGCTCTATTACAGATCGTAAGTAAGCCATGGGATTTAAAACAGGCAGACTTCCGCAATTTCTTGGCACCTGAACGATTAGATGATGTGGTTAGTATTACGCTGCGGATGATTTCACTCAATTTACAGCAGTCTGAGAAGACCTGGGAGTCAGTCTGGATGTTGTGTGATGAAAANCACACTATCTACTCACCAAGCCACGTAGATATCAAATTAATAAATTACGGAAAAATGGCATAATAGTTTACGATTTCCCATTGACCGAAAATATATAGAAAAATAATATCTTTGGAAACTTTCGAGAGTAATAGAAATAAGTGCGCTATAATTATAATGTAAATATTGATATAAGAAGTACGTTAATAATTACCCATAATATATGTGTAAATACCGTATCAAATAATATTTATTTCCTTTTTATATCTCTGGAACGATTTCTTTAACTGAGTTTGCATCTTCAACTAAGAAATACTGTCAACTTTAATCAGTCACCCAGTCGATTTAATGCATTTCATAAGCATTATTCACATTTCCCGAGAGATAGTAGATGATAGTATAATTGGAGAGCATGATGTAATTGTGCACATCGAGCACAATTGGCATGAGATATAACGGAATCCAAATGCTAGCATACGTCTCGTGGATTGCTTGCAGCGAATCGCCTACCCGATCGCACGAGTAACGCTATGCGACGCGACCAATCCTGTGCTCTATTCAGTTCCCCGGGGCAAATCAAAGCGATTATTCTGAGACCTGCAATCTATGGATTGGACTCTGAAGCACATACGCAATGATGTCAGCGTTCTTTACCGGTGTCATGACAAGGTATTGCAAGTCTGTAGTGAAAATGAAGCAATGGGCAAGAAGTTCGCAAAGAAGTTAGGAAGTCCACTATTTCCATTCTAAGAAAGAATGAAAATAGATCTCAAGTAACTAAAAGCAGGTTGTATTCCCTCAAAATGAATCCGTGCAAACTTAATATTAAAATGGATGAGGAAAACATGCAGAAATATCTGTAACCTCTTCTCTTGAGGATAGAGATATTTGAGATACATCTCCTGTTGGGCATATGTGATAGAGAGAAAAGGGGAGAGAGGGTGACTCTGTGACCGGGGTGGGAAGGACAGTCGTCGCCGTCGTCGTCGCCGTTGCCGCTGGGTTCATGACTGCCCGATGAGACGCATTAGGTCGTGTGCGCTAATCATGGCGTTTGATCGATACGGGATGCACAGGACGGCTGTAATGTGACGGGGTAGGTTCGTGTCGGTTGGTCGGGTGGATAGTGCGCGCACTGCATTGCCCTGGTTTGCATGACGGAGTATGTTGGATGTATGCTGAGGATAACAGCAAATTAGGCTGAATTGTACGTGCATGTGAGATGTATTTCAAGGAGTAGGTGCAGTAGCATATCAAGAAGTAATATTACACAAGTACAACTACGCCGCGAAGGACAATTGATATACTTCAATAAGGAACGTTAATAATAATAAGACTAAATTTAAAGTATAGAATGTAGTCGTTATTAGAAATTTTAAATTTTTACGTCTCAGTAGGACAAGCTTAATTAGGGAAAATTGATATCTGCATAAAAAAAGCCGTCGCATCTATCAAATCACTTTAAACAGTGTTTTATTACGGAAGAAATATCGTTTACTGACTGAACACATAATCCATTGATAAAATCATTTGGGTCAATTAAATAAGTATCTACGACACTTGTATTAGTTATAAAATAACGTAAGGTACCGAATATGTGCCCACTAAAAGGAGGTAATGCTTCTAGAAAAATATTTTATTTACGAATATTTAATTAGGGCAAAAAATTTCTATCGTCTCGTACTTCATGTATTCTTTCCCACTGATGATCCTCTTGGTAAGATAAATAAGTATTCATTATTAAATAGTGAAGTGCTGAAGAGAACTCGTGTTTCAGAATACCAGACATCAAAAACAAAGTTGGTAAAAATTGTTTAAGAAGGAAATACTATGTATTAAGTATAAAGCATCATTTAAAACCGATATTGCAAACTATTTGAAGATTTCAAGTGATTTAAAACCATACAAGGTATGCAGTAAATACATGTAACCTAACATACGTATTTAAAAATGGGTTAATTTCGTTAATTGTTGAGTGAAATAAACGCAATTTTATAAGGTATCAGATCAGTTAACTCAGAAAAATTATAATATGATGTAATGCATTAATTCCAAAACTTAAGTATTAATTAATATACACGTACGTTTTATCCAAGAGAATCTCGTTCCTTTAACAAACAAACCATTTTTTATAAGGTATTAGACGGTAATTGGAAAAATAAGGTTATAAAAATGTCATGTAGTGTTGTTTCTTTTATTCAAAGCAATAACCATTCGAATGGAATCACATTTTGGAATATTTTTCGTTGAAGATTTACTACTGTGAATGTAAAGCAAATGGCATGAAGTAGAGTAGTACTAATATTTCATGCGTCAACTGTACACCCATCGGTACATTAATATGAGTGAATAAAATGTTGTCCTTTAAGAGAGACAAATTTCCAAAGCCACTTGAACAAAACCGGTCAAGGATACATTGATACTTCCCAGAAACATTGATTTCCCAGAATGAAAACTAATTTCCGGCGCATGATTTAGTACCTTAACTTTCATACTCAACTTCCATCTTCAAATATCACGGCAACCCACTCCAAAATTCACTAGTGCCTCCCTTACATTCCCACACTGTCTGTCCTAACCTCAGACAGCGCGCACACTGGAGCGTGGAGCGGAGGCTCGGTCGGCAAAGCGAGCAGACGCGTGAAACGTTTACATACGACAGCGCCGCCCCGTTCATGGAAGCAGCCGCCCGTGAAATTGCCGAGTTCTGAGAAATCACTCGGAGGGTCTAAGGAGGAACGGGTGAAGCGGATGAGAACGATGGACAGAAGAAAAGCGCAGAGCAAGGAAAGGGTAGGAGGGTGGAGACAATATTCCGAGATTGAACTGGATAGAAATGCGAAGTGCTGCCAGTGGCTGTGGTGAAGGTTGTCTCGTGTATTAGGAAGGAATGAACGATGGATGACGAAAGGAGAAGCACGGGAAAGGGAATCTTCGGAGAAGAACACGAATGGAGAGTAGGGGTGATTAGAGTGTGACGCATCCTAGTCGTCTCATATCCACGAGTTCCGGGGCGGTCCTCCACAGGCGTTTCATTATCGCTTCCTTTCCAAGACTATGCTTCAATGAATGACTCAAAGTATTTATGAGAAGAGTATAATTTTATTTTGATTAGTAAGGAAATGTTGGTCCGGGCAACACTGATTTATTGAACACAAGAGCAAAACCCAGAATACAAGGAAACTTGTCTTTTCTTCATTCAAATTGATTCGACCATTAAATCCATTTACTTTACTAAAGAAATTTTAGTTACGGACTTATAATGACCCTACTGTTTTGAATTATATTCCAATGAATAACGTGGAGTTTGAATTTTATTTGTGAATATAACTTCTTAACGTCAAAAAATATTAGTAATGTATGTAAAATATTAAATATAAAGTGTATAGGTATAAATAAGTGAAATAAGTACGACAGAACGGGTATAAATAACATTTTGGTTGAATCTATTACCAGAATCCAATTTGTAAAAGTTATCGATTAATTTAATATCAAAATAAGTCATAATAAAATAACATTACATTGTAATGATCATATATCCAATATCATGCTAAATATAGCAACAATACAGGATGAAAATATAAATTACGTTAGATTGTAAATCGTTCTCAAGTAACCAAATGAACGGTATATTATTTCTATATAGAATATGTATTTTAGTTACTCTCTCCACTCCTAGAAAAAGAAATTTAAAAACTGGGTAATATGGTTAAGGAAGAGATGACCGTCATCTGCCACCAACTCTCAATCTGCCACGCAATGTCGACACCAGAGGACGCTGGTGCCACACAGCACCTCACCGCTGAGTGCACTTCAGTAAATCAGCCGGCTAAGTAATAAGTGTTGCGTGCGCCCACGCAAATAGCCGAACGAGTTGTTGAGGTCAGACTTTTCGGTTACTCTAGTCATGATTACCTTCCTCGTTAGGAGCATTTTTCTCTTTGATTTACAAGACTTTTACACACGACGCCACCTTAACCACAACAACGCTATTTTATCACACATTTATTTGCAAATTAATGTAGAAGTAAAATAAAGCATAATAAAGTTAAACAAAATGTAGTAACCTCACATTGCATCAATGATGATCACTTGATGGATTGGGACAACACATTACTATTAGACAACGAAGTTAATTATTATAAACGTTGCATATTTGAAATGAAATTAATAACAAATACTAGCGAGAGTTTAAATTTACGTACCGACATTGAAAAACTATCGAGTATTTACAATAGACATTTATAACATATTTGTGTAATTTCTGCTTTTTTTGTAAACATGTTAGCAGTCAATATTTACGTATAATATCATGTTGATTTTTTATGTTGCTACGTTTTGTGTTTCTTGTTACAATTTGTTGCTCCTGACGACGACTCAAACCAGAAGGACGTAAGTTGTAATTTATTTTTTTATCTTGAGTGAACATAAAGCTTCGTAAAACGTCATTAATAAATTTTTAGAATGGTTTTGGAGTAAATACTTAAATATAATAAAAGTCTTGGTAAAGAACAATGTCACAAGGCGAAGTTGTAACTGTCAAGGTCTACAACAAAGTTGGCGCCAGTAGGCAGATTACCATTGCAACAGACCTCAGAGATGGGAAACGCGAGCAGCAGGCTACCACCCCCAGGATTCTTGGTAGCACGCGTTGCTGGTGAGGGAGGTGAGAAGAGGTGCAGAAGAGGTAACGGAGGCGAGAAGGGCGATGGAGAAGGAGGAGGAGTCAGCTAGAGGCTTAACCTGACGGAGATTTGCGGGCAGCCGCCGTGAGCAATCCGAAACCTGCCGTGGGGACTACTCCGCCAACGCCGCCGCCAAGCACTCTGATGCCGCTTCCACCACAACCACCCTGCGGCGTGGTCCTAGGTTGTGGTGGCGGTGGTGGAGCTCCTGTTTGGGATGGTGTCTTGGGACGGATTTGGTGTCGGTGGTATTCCCAGATTTATTAGATAACTATGTTTTCACGATGTTTTATAAAAGCATTGAACACATGCACTTTTTATGAAGACTTCATGTATTTAAATGAAATACTATCATACTAACTGAAAGAAGAGAAGAATATGTAAGTTAAGGTAATGGAAAACTGTACCGTGAATTTTTTTCCAAAGTTTTCATAACGGAGCCACCATGAATAAATATATATCCAACCAGATGAAATTTATATGCAAATAATAAAATTGAAATAAGACATTCTGATATTTGTTCAGAAATATTACAGTACATGGAAATATATGTACATAAATGAATACGTAAATATGAGTACAAATGTACAGGTACAAAAACATTCGAAGAAAATACGTTAAAACGGGAATATATATATATTTTTTTAACGTTTCGAAATACGGCGACGAATTAAATTTTACATTAAAGGATTGCTTCCGAACATAAACCTTTCCTCCACACAAGTAATATGAAAACATACAAAGCCGCTCAGAAGAAAATAAAAGTTGGAGTAGTAAGCCGTAGATCTTGCAACTCCACTGCAAACGTTGCGACTACGAGGCGCTGCGTCGTAGCAAAGCACTCTCACTCGGTCCAACGAGATATTTTCCCCTGAAAATGCAGTAACGAGCAACAAACTTTACTCAACAAGTCCCACTGTTGTGCTTGTTTTCGGAACAGGACTGCCAACACACTCGCTATCAAAGGTCGTGTCCCGGAATTTGCTTCTCCTCCCCTCACCATCGTCCTCTGCCTCTGTTTCACATGTTTTTGTTCAACTTCCTCATTACCTCAATTCAATATTCATTCTTTGTAATATCTTTTCACTCATCAGGTTTTTTTTCAAATTTTCTCTCAAGAATAACAGACATTAATAACAGAATATACATATTTTGAAGTATATTTGTGCATCACAACCCTGTATCCCATCAATGTCATTACCAGGGCTATATATACCATGTGGTTCCTTCCTTAAAAAGTGCCCCTTCATCCTGTTTCCTCTTATTGTGATTATTTTTCTCAACCACACTGTTCAGATATTTTTATATATAGTGTCATTAGACAATTGAACAATCTGTGAACTCTATGCTCTATGTGCCAACCGTGTGACATATCTCGATTTGGGCTTCTATGAACTTTATTTCCGACAGAACAAAGTCGAATAACCTATCATGATGAGTAAGATGGACGATCGATACACGCTCGGCCTGTGACGTCACGCTATTGAACAACCAAGTGAACCAGAGCTAGCGTGCGAGCCCTTCGCCGCTACGAGGTAGCCTCCGACAAGCAACCACTCTCACTTGCTGCAAATCACTCGACGAGTCATCATCACTTCTCGTATGGCGCCAGCGCGCTTCTACGAAGCGAGCCCCGACATCCGACCAGTCAACATCCCACATCACTTCTCATCTGGCGCCAGCGCGCGAACAGCACTTGTCCGAGACAAGCCACGGACTTGTGGACCATCCTCACTCACCACAACTCATCTACAGGCGAGTCACGGACGAGCGTCCTCACTTGCAACTACTTCATGGTCAAACCGCTCCACACACCGCAATTTAGTTTGGCCGCGAACTGCACTCCAGCCGTTCAACTCAAAATCATCAACCCAACACCATCCAAGCTGAATTTCTGATGAAGCGGATCGTCTCAGTATCTCACCAGAATTTCAGCTTTGTATTCTTACAATACTTCAACTTTCATGTTTCACATCATTAAACTAATTTGTTACCATGTCCAGTGTTCAACCACACCTCATCTACCTTCCTCATTTTCTGTAATTTATCTATACAGTTATGGACCTTCGAACCCCATCACTTCATCCTGCATGTACAAAGAATTTCACCTAAAATTTCTGTACACATCCGTTTCTACCTCAACCTGATCTTTCCTTCTCCTATTCGTTTCACCGTCTCCTACTTCATTATTTCTAGTCACGGTTCATTTTTCGCAGCGTTGTGAATTAAAATGATTTCAGTTATATATATTTCAAATATTCTGAGTACTTGATTCGTTTCCTATTAAAAATGACCAGTCATTCATATTAATAAATCCTCTATCCCTCACTTTTATAAACCATCTTCCCCTCTCTTCCTGAGTTATTCTACATTCACAGAGCATGTGAGTGACATCCTCCACTTCGTTTTCTCAGATAATGACGGTCCTGTTCTATGCCAATTTTTTATAAGTACCACTACTAATCACTTTCTATTTCGAAAAACAACAACGCGTTAAAAACTATCGACAACGAAAAGTTCATATACGAGTATAAGAAAAAGACGTACATGTACGATTTCTTTGTAACTGGTGCGATAAATAATGGTAAATATTTCGCGAAGTAGTCCTTTCATACCAGCTTTCACTTCGCCAGACCTCCTCAACTTTGCGTTGTAAATCACAAAATTAACCCCTCAACAACACGAATCAAGTCAGGTCGTCGAGCGCGAAAGGGTCGTTTTTGCGTGAATGGCCAGCACGGGCAATTGCGCTGACCCTTCACTACCACCACCAGCAAATAATTTACATTCTGCGGTAGCAGCTCACAATTCAAAGCTCTTTTTTTGTATTAATAGTAAATGAAGCTCTAGGAATACGCATTAATGCCGCGACACACTTAAAAACAGTAAACAGAGCAACTTTGTTTGAACGGTTTAGAGTAGGCTTTCATGTTAATAGAGAACGCAGAGAAACGCACAAAAAGCAGGCATAAAACGAGCCAGAGAGGAACTTGGTGTTTTTAAAAAACAAGACCAAATGCAGATGTAGTCACAACATATGCATGGTAAGTTGTATTTGCACATTGAGTTTAACGGGCAGTGTCGCGTGTTTTGTATGTATTGGGTGCAGGCTGCGCGTGCGTAGCGGCTACGTCGGGCTGAGCTTCGCTCCCCGGGGAGGGAACGAGAGTACGAGCAGGGTGGGCGGGGAAGGGTGGGGGTGGAGAAACACAGGGGTATGGTCCCCGAGGGTCACGCAGCAGCTGATAGATTCAGTCCTCATTCAAATTCGTAATTGGCATGTCTATATGCAAACAAGTCGAGTTGATCTTTTTTACTCAACACTAGACCACAAAGAGTTTATTTTCGGTTTTAGAGTAGGGGCACAGGGTTTTTTTTCGGATCGAATCGTGTCACAGAGGGGTTACTACGACAATCCCTCTTAAGTCCCCACACATCAAGATGAGGGACAAAGGGAAGGGGTTCTTAGTTTTTCTCAAACAAAGAGAATCACTATTCAGCGGGATGCGTTTCGAATGTATGTAAAGAAGTTCAACTAAAGGGATGAGATAAATCAACTAGCTCGAGCTGTAACAATGCTGATAACCTTTAGATAGGAACAGTGTGAAAATTGATACGTGACGGATTTGCTGGAGGGCGAATGTGTAGAACATAGCCAGCGGGGTTTAAATGACAGCAAAGACCATGAGGGAGATCTTGGTAACGAGATACAGAAATGGTAGACGCAAGACTTACTAGGATGTCACAAGTTTTTTTCAGAAAAAATAATCCCTTCCAACGGCAATACGGATGGTGAGGCTTTTCCAGCTACGATTTACGCAGTATGTACAAAATCTCTCAAACACATACTCCCACTATACGCAATACACATGATTTGAATAAGTGGACAGAAAGTGAATGTGTGGAGAGAAATACATTTAAAACAGGATAATATACACATCATTCTAATCTGGAAGTATCAGATGATGTAGACTTCTTCGGTCATACGCCATCCTCATTTCAAAGAGAACTTCAACATTACCTTCTCCTGAAAAATCGTCTTGCGCGTGTGTAAGTTTCTTCATTTTTTAATTCTTTATTATGTTCTTTCTGGGTTTTCTCATTTTTGTATTATTCTCATTTCAGTTGATTAATTTATTCTGTTCTATTTACTTATCATATAAATAGTATACTAATAAAATTGTACAAAATGGGTTTACGTTGGAAATAATCAAACATAGTGGTTGTGCAGATTTTTTAAATATTCCACATAAATCCTTCTTGATTCAGAATAGCAGTTTCGTTCAATAAATTCAAATTTTTAAATAATGATAAAATCAATAATAAATTTCTAGATTACTATATCATTTGGATGTTAAAAAAATTGTGGAAAAATAATTTTTGGAAACATGTTCATGGAAAATAAAGATAAAATAAAGGGATCGTTGAGCATTTCGAAATTACTACTTATTAGTTGAATCAATTATTTAAAAGAAAAATATGTAATGATATGTTCTTGTCTTCTTATAAGATTGTAACAGTAGGATCACATGATTTCTTTCAGTGTATCAAAAATTATCTGAATTATCGGTTTATTTGAACTTATTCATTTATACATTACGCAGTAGAGTCTCTGAACAATGTCTTTTAAGGCATGGATTGGATAAATAATTTAAAATCATCCAATCATCTGGGGAAACGAATTCAACGCCCATGACAGTTGGTATCAAACCCTGCCAGCGAAACCCTTTCAACGCAATGTCCTGCGCGGGAATCGTCCCTTGCCAACGTCCCCCACTTTGAACATGAGATAACTTCATCCTAAAACCCACGTATTGTTCCCGGCAACTGGGAACTCGAAGATAACTCTGAACAATATACGTGTGGTGGCAACCCTGGTGATTGTGAAGAGTATTGGTTCAGGATCCATTTGCTGGGGACGTATATGTTTGGAGAGGGGTGCATGTGAAGGAAATTTGAGCAAAGGCCAAGAAGAGAGACAGGGACGGAAGGGATGAAATGTGAAGGGTGTGTTTAAATTTTATCTGAAAGTGACAGAAATTCTACCATTGTGTATTTTTTCCCTCGGAGCTCGAAAATTAAAAGATTTAAAATGGAAATGATTATAAGGATAGTACTTTGCCATTATAATCCTCCGTGTAATAAACATAATATAAATACTTGACTTGAAACGCCAGGAAATGTACAGTATCTTAGCTTTTTTTCTTCGATAATTAATATGAGTGTATTCGAATACATGAATACCAAAATTGCAATGTTAGATTACATGAGAAACGAACCGTANATGAATACCAAAATTGCAATGTTAGATTACATGAGAAACGAACCGTATCATGCTTGTAAATATGGATTTAATACATTGTTAATAAAAATATTATTAAAAATGAATTACAAAATTATCACGAATAATACAATGAAGCAGGAAATATTAATGTAATAAATAAGTACTCAAAAACTTAAGTGAAAATAATAGATGAGTAAATGAAAATAAAACTTTACTTTCAAAATAAAAAGTGAAAAATTATTTTAATTTCTAAATTACCGTAAAGAAGTTGAATGTGAGAACAGTAGTATACATTGTCAACTATTTCGTTCGGTAAAAGAAAAGAATAATTTGCTATGATTGATGTCTCCTCGGAACGAATCCTCGAACTATCGGCAGCACCAACTGGCGTCGAGGGATGGCAATACGCGATAGAATAAAAGCTAGGCACGTGTCCGCCCGCTATTTTATGCCATGGGGCACATGCCGCTCACAATATGCACATCCCTCCGGAAAACTCCCAATTACCAATACAAAAGCCGTAGATAAGCAGCAGCAGTGGCAGAGTCGTCGCCAAGTCTAGTGGCAGGCGCCCCTAAAATGGATCTCATTCACTCCCCTCCGCCATGGATAAGCGCCCCCGCCCCCACGCAGTGGCAGTTCGACCACTGGCTTTTCGCGCGTTATTCCAGATTACGTTCGCAGCCGCGCAATTTCGCGGGAATTAGTCTATTTCCCTGACTTTATTTTGAGAATTGGAAATGAATTGCGGGGAGCATTTACATTTTCCATTCGCCGATTTTTGTTTTCAGTGAGAGAGTATATTAGCCATTTTGTGTGACGCTTGATTGGAAATTCTACATCTATTGAAAAATTTGCATATGTGAACGACACACTCACTATACTGTTTCCGGTCAATATGTGGTAGCATTTAATAAAAAGACATTACTTTCCAGTGCGGATTGTGATCGGAAAACAGTAGGTAGGACGACTATATTTTTTTTCTGTTCTCAATTCAAAAGACTGTTGTGATATGTCAGTTGCTGTAAAATGCAATCAATATCCTATTCGGGGGAAGAGAATTGTCATGAAAATTTAAAATTTACATAAAATTCCATTCTTAGTTTATCAATATTAATTAAATAATGCGAGGTTACCTCAATAATATATTCTTTAATTAAATACATGCGTAATACAAATATGCATAGCCTGTCAAACAAAGAAGACTATTTGTGAATATTTTCCTGGACTAATAAAATTTTCTTTTTCTGAAATTAAAAAGTTATAGTCATTCATTACGTTACAGTTTTCCCTCAAGTTCTGATTCATCCATCTTCCAAAACCAAATTCTATTTACGTCATAGTTCAAAGAATTCTTGGCTATACCACCACGCATTGTGACTATTTCGAAATACCCATCACCCTTTCCTCAATCGCATTTATAGTAAGTGTCTTTGGTGCAAATAACAGTACTTGGCATAGGAATTTAGGCAAAAAGAAATAGATGACTCTATTTACAGACGTATATCAGATTATGGAGTTTCCTAGGTCAAAAATCTTGGCTTTTGGGCAGGTGCTGCGTCAAGTGTCGAGGTGCAGACGTTTCGACCTCCATGCTGAGGTCTTCTTCAGGGCGAATGACACATTATAGGGAACAGAGGAGCTGAGTTTTATGAGTATTCTGCTTCCACTAGAGGAATGAAGAAAAGTTATGTCAAACATCGAAGAAAATTAAACATTACTTTATTAAATAATTTACGTTCACAAGTAGTTGAAGAAATAGCTGTCGCTCTGTCTCTTAACACAACAGAATGACATAGCAAGTCGAATTTTATTTTACTCACTTTCAGAGCCACGCATTTTGTTACGATTCAAGTTACTATCCTTGAAATATAAGCACATAAGAAATATGAAAGAAAATGTATAAAAAATAGATTTATAATCTAATAATAATAATATATTATGAGTCAAATAATATGCTTTGGCAAGACAAGCCTATTGTTACACTGAAATTCGGGAAATTCCCGAGAAACATGAGAAAAAGAAGGATGTCAATAATAAAAAATAATTGATTTATTACGTGACGAGGCTCGAGACATCTGTTTTGCTCTTTCTACACAGAGGTATTGTAGTGCTGTGTAAATATAATTTGAACTATTTGCAATGATGAATATTAATTCTCGAATCATAATTACTGTTCCACGAAAAGTTAACTTCATATCTGAACACCCAGTCATCTTAAATATCACCCAAAATATCTTTTACGCGCATACATATTTACGGTTGACTTTATAAGGGCTCTGTTGTTTCATATATTCCCCAGAAGGTAATAAAGATGAGCGAGAAAATGGAAAGTTGGGTGAAGTTTAAGTTATTAAAAGAACCATATCACAGCAAACGTTGTCGCCGTAAATATGTAGGCATGTGACTTGAAAGTAAAGATTGTACGCAAGGAGTTTGAAACAAAAGCCATAAAGGAAATAACGGCCTAGATATGCTTAGTTTATTTTCAAAAATATACATTATATTTCAATATAAATATTTCCATTTACTTACACAAGAATACAACAATTTTCTTGTTCCCTTGCACAGTATCAGATATCAACTTTGTTTTTCTAGAAGGATAATTAACAGATTCTAGACTATAATTTCCTCATATGGAGTGAGGGGAAAAAGAAAACAAAAGGGGAGACAAAACATATATGATTTGGAACCCAAAAAAGGAAAACTATATTGCTTAAAGTAGTACAGAGATTCTCGGAAACAAATATCAATTAAGTGGGATATGTAACAATATAATATAAACAATAACGAAACTAAAAAACAAACAAACTATAAGATCGTTGAGAAGTCCTCAATTTCTTACAAATTGAAAAACTTTCTTTCTCATTGTCAAGGCATTTTATAGGAAATAATTCAAAATTATCGTCCTAACGATTTATTCAGCAAAAAGTTTTTTCACACTCTATTAAGTCTTGAATTTGGAAAACAAAGACATCGAACCAACAATATGGCAGATATCGCGACTGTATCCGAAACCGATGTCGTAAGCCGGCTACAAATCTGTTTTGTAGTTTATCAGCTGTCTTTACCCGACGTCCGTAAGACCAGATAATCCGAGAACTGAAGTACATTTCAGATAGGCAACGTCAAACTCTGCCAGAGTATCGTTTTTTCTGTCTCAGTTACTCCACGGTTAGTACATGATTGTGTAAATGTAAATAAAATCTTCTCTTTTCTTCTCCATTTTGTATTCTAAAATGAAAATTTTGTAAATGATTCGACGGAAGAGCAGTCCTTATGGTCTACGTAAATCCAAAGTAAGACACTATTATTTATTATTAATATTATTACGAAATGTTTAAATATTTCAAAACATATGGCTTGATTTCTTACTACATAATCACAAAATTTTATCCCGGATCTAGATCATGAAACAATGAAATTCATACGTTTTTCATAAAATACATCAACACTTCGCTCACGTGCCTGTGAATTGCAAACAGTGAGACGAAAGAAACACCAGAAGCGAGAAGAATATACTTCATTAATACGTCACCGAAATGTGAGAATTTATTACTCGTATCATCTAAATAAGTCACGTTATCTCGCTTGTAAGTCGAGCGATGCAAAATAATCACTCAAAGAAAAATAGTTAAATAATAAAGCGTGTGGATGAGAAATTGTAGTAGCGAGTGACTGAAGTGTTACGGTTTGTTCGTTGTTTTTTTTTTTTCTTTTTGTGGGGCTTTAGGGCTCGTCAACGTCAAAGTCATTAGAGCCCTTGCTGGTGGGAAAAAAAATGCGGTTTCGCACCATAGAGAAGAGCAGTAGTGACTTTTCCCCCTGTATGGGACTCGCCGAATATCTCGACCATACCCACTAAGAAAACCCTCCTGAATCCAACAAATATCTAAACGCAAAGATGAGATGAAATGAAAGGAAACATTTGCCCAGTACATCATATCGAAAGTGAAATAAATTCTGAAAATTATAATTTTCAAACTACGGAAAGGAAGAATACAAGGAAAGAAGAAAGGGGAAGAGGAAAGAAGAATGCAAATTAAAACCCTCCCGAGAACTTGTGGGAGGAGCCCCGATAAACGCATAAAATTCAATAGTTTATTAACATCATCCGTTTCATTTCCGAGAATTGTTGGAAATCCGGTTTGGGACCGATGTCTCTCTGAAGTAGTATCTGAAGGAAGAGGTGGAGGCTGGGTATGGGAGGGGGTGGCGAGAAGACGAGAAGGCACCAACTGTTGGCAACTAACGAGGTGGTGTTGACTAGAACAAAAGCTGTCGCCACAGTCAGAGTAATCAAGGAAGAAGGGAGACCACTCCACCGTCTCTACCAGCTCCCCTTCCTACCATCCTTGCTTCCTTCCTCTCCTCTTTCAAACCTCACATCATCGGTCGTGTTCCTCTTTCTCCTACGCATCATGCGTTTACCGGACTCGAGGTTCACTGAGGCCATTTCGGTTGACCTTACGTCTGTTATCCGAGAGAGCTACACGACAGATGCGAAGGCGTTGTTTTGTAGAAGGGGTGGAAAGACACGCGTAAGGGACCGAGGGACTGCTGGAGGGCTGGAGAGTGCGTGACGTACGCAGGATTTGTAGCTGCATGTACACATAAAGTTGCCCAATGAAGGAGTGAAGGAGCGAGTGGGTCATAATCCGGTATTAAGTACAAAAGGTAACAGTTGGAGTTTGCGTTAGATGGCGATGTTTCACAATGGTGTTCCAGTGCGCATAACAAATTTATTTGACCTGCGGAAATGTAAACTCACGGAATAGGAGTGGCAAACTGACAAATGTCACGCAATTCTTATCATCACTGACACATAATTAGCACATAAACGAACTACAACGTTCACATGACATAAATATAAAGTCAATGTATACTACACGTCTTGAAATCTTACATTATGACAATTAACATGAACAATACTATAAAAAAAATTTATTCATACTATTACTGTATACTCAGATTTATTTAAGATATTGGTCAGTAGCTTGGGTTTCAGTCGAGAAAGATACATTTGTCTTCGCCATTCCGCTTTGTTATCTGTCCACGTTTACCGTTTACTTACCTGAAAACTTCTTAATCAATTGCATAATAATGAAATGATTTAATGTCTGTTTTAATTTGGTGGCAATTACTTATGTTGACAACGTTTAAAATCCTCTCGTAATTAAATGTGTAGGTTCCGTGATAACGCTAAGAGAGTGTTATGATGAGGAAAGATGTAATCACAGCGCGGAAGCTATAGAAACAAATTACTCGCCTCATTTATAACAATGACAAGAACCACTCCACAACTTTACGACAATTGACCTCAATTATGCTCGAACTCGACCGTTCCACTACCCGAATTTAACTTTCCACAAACAAATAGCTCAAAGGAATATAGCAAGAAAGATGTGAGAACTACTCCACTCCCATGGAAAAAATTAAACAATTATGAGAAAGTCGACGGATAAATGGGCACAAAATGTTATTACATGTCATAAGGGTGAGGAGAAAAAGGACGGGGCTTGAGAGATTTCATCAACGGAAGAGGTAACGATGGAATTGAGATAAAAATCAGTCTACAAATAAATATCATTACCAACGTCAGCGGTGACCATCCCCACAGGACACGGCAAAGACTCAACGGAACACGAACGGTGGGTGGAGAATAGAAGGTACGGGTGGTGGTGAATGCAGAGAGGTAGAGAGGTTGAACCGCGCAAGAAGTTGGCAGGCTAACGAGGCCAGTCCACCCACCGTCAACTTCCACACTAATTTACGGTCACCAAGGCAAAATGCAGACCCCAATAATACAGCTCCACCACTGCTGTCTTACTTCTATCATCCACCTCCATCACCCTTTTCGCCGCCCCAAGAGGGATTTTCGCCACTCTACGTCCGGGAGCGAAAGGCTAAACATAACCCTTTTCCGCCAAGGCAACGGTGCACCATTGTGTTAGCGAAATTGACGGTAAAATTCGCAACCCTTGTGCCCTTCGCGTGGGTGTTTCCACCCTCGACAGACACATTACAGTAGAGTTCCAACTTGTCAACTATGCTTTGCTCCCCTCCTTGTGTACAGTGTCAAAGGCACGGGGGATGGAATAAGAGTAGAAGGCAGAAACTGTCAAAAGGGAAGCGAAGAGAAGACGAGATACCGAAAGAAAATCAGGATCTGGAAACCAAAAGCTTGTGTGGAACGCCGACAAGGTTCAGGACAGAAAATCTCAAATCTCCCAAAGAATTGTGGGATGAAAATGCACAGGACGCTGTTCTTAAAATGTTCGCGATCCGTCTGGCATTCTGTCATCTTTCATTCGCCAAGACCGCTGGTAGGTTCTCGTCGATTTTTGTTCGGCAAAAAAGTCGAATGCGAGTGAAATCCGTAATGAAGTCTGTTCTTCTCTTCTCTCAGATCTCTTACTCCTCCATTCCCTTGCGGTTTCCAATGCAATGTCCTCGTGGAAGCAGCGGATGCGGGCCGCACCGAAAGAGCAAGAAGAGGATAATAAGTGAAAATTCCCGCGTTCTTCGCGTTCAATCACATACGCTAAATTCGTAATCATTACAGACGACTCGCTGTGACGGACAAGTCAATCTCACTGAGACCGACGGCTCTCTGTCTGCGTGGAGCGCCTCGTATTAGGAGCAAATAGATGCCGACGCAGCGAAGACGTCACCGACAAGCAGCGTCTGGTTGGAATGCTGGAAAAGGAGTGAGACTTCGATAGCAATGAGGCACTAGTTATGATAGGAGAAGCGAGAAAGGGAGAAGATATATTTTATTTTTAATTGTTAAGTTGCTAGAGTAATTAATTTAAATTATATTTTAATAATTTCGTGCAGTAAAAATTAAAAAAAACGATGTACTTTCTTTTGGTTCTGTTTGTCAAGTAGAGTGTGATTTTGACTACTACGATCCTTCCTCTATAAAGCAGAGAAATATCCTAAGCTTTATGGGAATTGGTCTCAGTGAACAGAAAAACAGACTCACAGAACCTCAACTGAGAAGTACGGTTCTATCAATATTTAAAAATGTTGCCCATAGTGCAAGCACCTATATATGAACTGTAGATGAATTATACAGCAACTATAGATGAAAGCAACAGCATTTAAAAATAAAAAGGAACTAGATACAATAAATAAGTTTTTCGAACTATAAATGTACATGAAGAAACAGTAAACCATCGAGAATTACATTAATTGGAAGAACAAATTTGGAACGCAAATTCTCTCACAGTTAGTATAATATTCTAGCTAGAAATCTTTGTGACAACAAGATTTGAGTTTACCGTAACTTACACTAATAAAACCAATGATTTTGAAGATATATACATAATTTAACACTTACGACCTCTTGATGGGCGAGTACCATTTATTTAACAACACATCCTTTCACTCTAGCTCTGAGTTGTCGTCAGGAGCAATAAATCGTAACAAGAAACATAATACCATGAATTTAATATGACATTAAACGTAAATATAAACATAAAATACAATATCATTTTTAATTGTCATGTCATGTTTCTTGTTATAATTATCCTGACGACCACTCAAACCCAGAGTCGAAACGTTGCGGTATTTGTTAACCCAAAGGTCGTAAGTCTTAAATTATTTATTTATCTAAATTAATGGATGTTAATAGTAGAATTTGTACCACAATAATTTTAAAATTTACTCCGTTTTCCAAGTACTGGTCTTCCTTCCATCTTCGCTGGCCGCGCGCCGCGCCGCTACCCTCTCCATCCGTTCCTCGCCCACGCTCTCTGGAGCACTGACCGTCACTATAGGAGGTATCGATAATAGCTCTATTAAGCAAAGGGACGAGGGCGTAGGTTGACGAGAGGGGTGAGGGGAGGGGGAAGTGGAGAGCGCTTCATGTGGAGGGACGGGACACGACAGGGAGAGGAGCAAGGGATGACATCCGGTCATGTAAACATGTAATTAAGTCCAACAGCGAAGCTACCAAGGCTGTCGCATGGGGAGAAGGCAATCCTTGCCTTCGTCAGAATTACCCTTACTACCTTGACATCCCAATCAAAGAAGAAAAATAAGAACATGGCGGTTGAAATGGGAGATGAAAGTGAATGAGTAGAAATCGAGAGATGTGAAAGGCTGAGAGGATGCAGGAAGGGATTACTTCATTTTTAACAAATTTTCAACATCAAAAGGTGGTTCATCCTTAAAAACCTTTTTTTTTCGTTTTTCATCCCTTCAGACATACAACCAAACGATGTCATATCCAAGTATTTGCAAATTGCTTGCTGACTCAACCAAGAGGTTTTCAACGAGAGCATGAAATCGAAACTGAGTTTTGTGAATTACGTTTTCTTATAACAGTAAGTTCGATAAGGAAGATGGAAGAGTTAGAAATGCCCAATATTATCGTATTCCCTCTTTTTACTAATATTCACGAATTTGTGGTTTAATAGGCAAACACATATGACTCGCAGATTTCGGTGGATCGTTTTAATATTAAAGTAATCTAAAAAAAGAGCAGGAGCAATGAAAATGCAAATTTCCAATGAAATCGCTGCATATGCTCGTATAAAATACCCTTCCTATTACACTTTCGATCCACGATCAAGGCTCTTAATTAAAAGTCATAAAAATTTCGCTATACACGGTGAAGGCAAAGGGTAATGCTGTGGAAATTACAAATGAATAGCATAATTTCCGTGAGGTAATGAGATAGAATCTACCATTTTTCGATCAATCTCGTTTTCACTGCGTGGTTTGCATTGCGAACATTCTCAACAGTATTATCACCAGAAATGCATTGATCATGGAAAACGTCAATCAATAATATTGTTCCCTTTCCGAATAGTCTGATATAATATTTGGAAAACGATACATTGCTCAACTAACATTGCTAAAGGATGTTTGTAATTTGTCTATATTTATAAAAAAAATTTAATAATCTATGTGACCATTAATTGACAAAAACTTTAACTTATTAATGTTCACATCACGTTCCGACTGATTGAGTCTCCATCACATATTCAAAATAATTTAAAAATTATAATAAAACTCAAAATGTTGAATTTTAAAGGTCGAATAGAATACTAAAAAGTTTGCTAAACAATACTCACAATAAAAATTACATTTTGTAGATTAAAATACTTAGAATAAGAAATTTTCCCAGGAGTAACTCAGGAGTAATAATTCTACATCATTCACACATCCTCCACTAAAAATATTGAATTGCGATATTTTGTAATTTACTTCGTTTTTTAGTTCTTAAAAAATCAGTACTAACTGCGCAAAAATGAGAGTATGAAATAATTGGTGAGAACGAATTTTCATTAATGACCCTATGTAATTCAATGAGGAGACGTGTATCTTTTTGTAACATAGTACAGCCCCATTGCATAATCAGTCACATGCGTCAACACCATGTCCATTCCCCATCCCTACCATTGTCCCTGGGTGCGCTCTGTTCCTTCCCATCGTGTTCCCTCGAGAGACAACCGAGGCGCATCCCGTTGAACCACCTGCCCCCACGTGCATCCCAGATTAACCTGGAGGCGCGAAGGCAGGAGAAGTTGGCTCGAGGATGGGATGAGAAAGGAAAACGAAGATGCCAAAGCAACAGCTCGCGGCCGTCCAAGAAATGTGTTGGTGAGTAAGGATATGCTTTCTGAGTCACTTCCTGCTTTTATCTATTGTAGAAGAAAGACAATACTTGCAAAATAATACTAGAGAGTGCAACAAAATGAAGCCTTTTTAATATTCGTTTCCTGTTATGTACCAAATATGCCAAATTAGTATTCCATTATATTGATATCATACAAAAAAAATCCTCCCCTTAACATTGTTCAAAGAGGCATAAAATTAATATGGAGAATTATGTTATTAGTTATAATTGTTATTGTTATTCATAATACCAGATTGTAATTGTTAATTATTTATTTGATTAATTTCATTTAAGGTAATATTTATAAAATGTGTTGTAAAACAATAATTTTTAAACAAAAATTACCCCGGGTTAGCACGGGGGACTTGCTAACGGTCTACATCCGCCAATGTCTGTACTCTATTTTTAATTAGTCCCGTATCTTTCTATTTTAGCCTATCTTTCTTATATCAATTGTAGTCTTCTGTATGGCAGCTCCCGATCTCCCATCCATCGCCACCAACTTCGGACACGCCTCTACCGTGAAAGCTACATTCGTCCTTACCCTCCTCACCTCCCGAGGCTTCTTTCCTCAACAGATATTCCATTTTGCACGTGACGCATATCTACTACCCGCACTGTATTTACATAGGGAGACATGGCACATATCAAACATTTGTGTGTGTATGTTTCAACAAAAAGTTAACGTGAGATAAATCTCGATAATACGAATAAGACTGGGTTTTTCAAAAATTAACTTTGTATCCATTCTATCAAATTAAAAAAAACAAAATATTTAAATTAAAATACTTCTGCGTAAATTACATAATCATTATAAATTTTGAGTAGCAACGTGGTATAATTACTCCCCCACCAAGGGATAAATCGTGCAGAAGAAATACATTGGACTTCTTCACTCATTATAGAATTCTCCTCTTGTTCCAGATAGATATCGTGGGCGTAAATGACAACAATCTTGTGTGCTCCGTAGTTACAGTGTCTGCCTGCACAAGCAACGTGGAGATGAGCACCGCCCAGCACCGGCACCGTCTTGAGGTCTCCGAGCCGAGCGGGCGGACGGACGGGCAGCGAACGTATGGAGGTCGGCGACGGTGACGCATGTCCCTTCCCCAGACGCTCGTTGGCCGTGAGCGCAGGGATTTCGTGGCCATCGTGTCCACGCATACGATTACCTTCTCCGGGCGCCTCATGTCACCCTCGGGAGTCGAACTCGCGTCATCGCGCGGCGAGGGAGGCGACGGAGATGGCGGAGGTGAATATGGACCCGCTGATGTTGCCTCTCGACCGCGACATCTCCAGGGCCCTCTGCGCCTACTCCGACGACGGTGCTGATGAGGGACCAGCTACAGACGCCCACGCGTGTAGTGGACAAGCAGAATGAAGGAGGGGGATACAACTTATAATTATTAAACTGACACAGATAGTACGAAACAAGAGGAAAAAATGGGGATACAACCACAGGGGAGAAAAAATGTGAATTCTTTCTTTTCTTTTCTAGAGAAAAGTAATTTGTCTTTCGCAAATTTAACAATTTTACATTAATTTCAGTCGAAATCATTTAGTTTCATTCATTCAAACTCACTTTTCAATCGAAGAAGAAAAGTTTGTACTGGAATTTCAATTTCCTTTGAAAAAAAGAAGGTTCGTTTTACACATCTAGAAAACTAATTAGAAAAAGTGTTATCGAATGCAACGTAGATGACAGTTGTTTCAAACATAACCTAGATGTAGTGTGACAAGAAGCAATGAATGGAAGTGTATAAGCGACACGATTAACCAAACTTCGATGAAACCATGTATATTCATTTTCTACGAACCTATGTTTTCATTTCATGATAGTTGATCACTCTCCGTACTCTTTTTCATAAATATCCGATCCATTTTTGCCTCACGTGGCCGTCGCTGGATAGCAAGTGACGTGTCAGAGACCAAGAGCCCTTCTTCATAGCAAACGTATACGCGCAAGGGACGAAAGAGCGACCTTTTTTACTTGATATCACCCTTCAACCCTTTCTCACACTACCTGGGGGAAAATCAGTTTCGACGTGGTACATCAAAGAGCTTTTGTTGTTGGTTTTATTTTTAATCCAGGTCACAGGGTACCGATATATCGTTAGCAGGTCACACGCCTGCATACTGCACGATGATTTTCGGAACACCTTATTGATAATCTGTTGGTCACTTTGCTTTGTATATGATGCACAGTGTGCAAAGTGCGAAAGGTGAAAATAGTGATTCAGCCAACATTATGGAGCACATTGGAAAGGTTGACCATCAATTGTATACCGCTCTTGAGAAAGATATTTTTTCTTTCCTCGAAAAACCTTTTCTTTCTTAATTTAATGAAATCACAAATTATCAAAAGAGAAGCTTTCATATCTAATTATATATTTTGCAAGTAACAAGTTCTATAACATCTTTAAAAAGATGAGGAAAAAAATGTTAAAACAAAATATCGTTTACTGGAAATGGTGTAACCCGAAGCTTTTGGACTGCTCAATTAAACTGACAATAATTGCAATCTAGGTACATCGCAAAATAGAAAACTAAATAAATAAAAAATATCTTAAAATTATAATTCCCAATACAACGCATGAATTTTTCAAACGTATCAAAAGAATACTTGAGAAAAATATTGAAAAATTGAAAAAAAGTTATGTTATTATTTATATAACTATTTGATTAATTGAATGAGAAATCACAGAAATTTCTGAACAAAATATGTATTACATTTCTCAACTTTTCAAATTAAATTACGTTTTGCTATCGAAATTGTGACAGGAAAAAATCTGGAACAAACAATGATCATGGAATGAGTTATGTGTGTTAAGCACTATTTGTTCTGGAAATTATGATAGTATTGTTACTCAAAAACTATATTTTTATTTAGGAAGTAGGATAAAAAAGAAAGGAAAATAAATATTAAGAATAGCTTACGTAAATGGAAACCTATCTTCAAGCTGAATTTATGAAAGGAAACAGCAAGGCAGTCAGAATGTCATGGAAAGTCGTACCGGAAATAAAGCAGGGGAGAAAATAGGAAAGGATACGCCTGCGAACACACATTTTCTCCAGAAAATATTTCCTATTTTAATATCCTCCAACATAAAATTCTCTTCTTCATATACATTATAGGCGAGTTGACTGGAACTTGGAACCGACGTCTCCCTTCACGATTTTTACCGTTCTCCATTCTTTCTCTCCATCCACTTCACCCACCTTCCTTTTCCGCACCACTTCCTCGCAAGATGCCCATTATCCATTCGGGAGAACGACACCAGCCCGCTCGGAGAAGTCGGTTCGAGTAAGAAATTGCTGGCAGGCATTATTGTCAATACCGAACTGTCATCAAGAACATTTACATAGCGGCGGCGCTCCCGAACCGGTTCCGACCTCAAGCGAGGTCGAGGGAGATGGATTTCTGGAAACATAATGCACATAAGGGATCCCTGAAACCTCCGTAGGCGATGCGAGATGGAGTGCTTTGTTAAGTTTGGCTTTCTTCCAATGATGTGTAATATGAGGGGGAGAGCCATGATGAGACGAGGGACAGAGGAGGAAAGGCTTTAGAAGGCTCAGCGGCGCCAAACCAATGGACATCAAGATATAGAGTTTTTGAAATGCATTATTAGTTTATTTTAATTCATCTGAACCTCATAGAATGGGTTCATTAAATACATGCGAGTGTGTTAAAACTAAACAATACCTATATCATGTATTTGTGTCATTTTAAAATCACATTCCAGACTTGAATTACTTTTATAATATTCAAATTACTTTTCTTGTTTAAAATACGATTGGATTTTACAGCAGTAGAAAAAAACTAGGCAATTAAAGCATGCTATCAGGTGTTCATCATTGTATTTAATTTAAGGATTTCATCGAACATGGAAGTCATTTTACGCAAAAACGTGTGAAAGGCAAACTTAGTCAGCAGTATGCATATTTAATATTCGGAGTTCATTATTCACATTTCTTCAGTTTCGTGGAAGAATAAAACCAAACAAACATCGTCCAGCACTTTTTTCTATTTCCACCGTATAGTTACAGCGCACTCACAAGATAATTGTAGGATAAGTCTATTGATTTAATACGATTTTACGAGTACAACAATTCTGGAGTTATCTCAGATATGTGTGGGCTCTCACTATCTTTCTACTGTATACCATGACTACTTTCGTATTTACGATGTTTAAATTTGATGTGTTATTCAAAATAAGAATCTTTAAAATACTAAATTGTATAGGTCGTTAAACACACGAAACGGTCTACTGAGAGCAAAATTTTCTAGCCTCTCCCTCGCTGGCTCCCTTTGGACGAACCGGTGCGTAGGTAAGGAGTCATAAAAAATAAGGGAAGACGATGGGGGTGCAGAGGACAAGATGGGAAGACGATGCTTTCACAGTCCTTCCTTTAATCTTACTTCGTCTTTTTATGATGGTTTTAGGATCCACAAATCACGATTTCCTACCGAAATCTCTCCTCCCTCCTCCTCCCTCCGCAGTGAGGGTGCGTCGCCCTCTTCCGTTCATATTTCAGCCATTCACGTGGCGCTCACATCCCTCGGTTGTTGACACATTACCCACACCTCACGCAAACCTTAATTTCGATTAATATCCGTGGAAATGCTACGAAAGGGCTGTAATAAATTAAAGAATAAAACTAAATTGTTCTATCCACGAGAATGGGAAGGAAATTGATCTAAGGGATGTCACTTTGAGATGTCACACTCTACTGGGTAACCGGTAAAGGATGACCCATGTTAAAAGAGATTGTGAGATAAGAGAATTGCACTGGGAATAATACATAGCGATTACACCTAGCTAAAGTATCTTCAATAAGAATCTTCTTACATATATTAAGTCACATAGAAGCATAAAATAATCGTAAAAATAAATAATGTTCAACTGATTCCTACAAAACTGAGTCAATACTAAGTTTTACAAACTCTGAATTAAAGGTACTTTTAAATATATATGTAAAAAATGAGTAATTACTGAGTCGTATACTTTTCTCATCACAAAATATAGTATCTCCCCAGGGAAACGAATGCAGGAAACACTTGCATCAAATCAACTACAAAAAATAAGTAATTATTTCAACATTTCCAACATTAAGATTTACGTTCTAGGCAAGTTAAAAACTTGACGCGCAAAGCATCCAAGAAAAAGAAAATTCCGCGTGAAAAACTGGTCCCCAAGGCACATAGCATCTCGGCGAGAAAACGGAGAAGAAAAATTTACATAAAACTGACATTACGCACACCAAGATTATTCTAAATAGCTCACAGAGAAAAAAGCAGCGGTGGAGACGGTGAGTCTCCTCCGCATAATGTCGCACCGCAACGACTTTACGTCACGGAAGAATGCATTTAATGCAGGCGTGCATCAACCAGCGACACCACACAGTGGTCCCCCGAAAACAGTCGTGCGCACGAAAACGTATCGGACCCCCACCAAGTTAAATGGTTTAGTAACGGACTGGCCGCCACGCCGCACAACCCCCGAGAAAGCACCCCTTTTGTCCCGCTTGTAACGGGATTGGAGGAGGGAGCTGGCGCAGCCACACCGTATATCAGGGGTGGCTTGCGGCAAGACCTCACCAGAGGGGTAGGTTCCGAGTGCTGCCCATTAAACCCCGTACCCTTCAAAAAAGCATGAGGAGTTGCAACACGACAATGGTCCAATAAGACCAGAAAACAGTAGATGCAGAAGCAAAATTCACAAACAATTTCATGAAAGACACAAAATTTCTTTCAATAGACTCGTCTATTCTTTTATATTTTATCTCGGGGTCTTCGAATCCACGCAGCTCACTGACAACGGATTGATTTGGTATAGATTTTCATTCGTGTGGTGGTTTTTATGTTTCCAGATTAATAACATGTATTAAATTTATATTTTATAGTAGTCCATTTTAAAAATACAGGTGCTGTTCGCGATTAACTGTGTTATATTTAATGAAAGTATAAAATAGATCTTTCACCTGGTCGATGGGCATTACTCCCAAATACAACGCATTTACATGAAATAATGCTTTACACTAATCTCCCCTGGAAACAATAAAATCTGGAGAGATGTCAATATATATTTCCATGCCCACGCAGCGAAGGATAGAAAACATTTATGTCACGAGATCCGTGAGCACATAAAAGCAGCAGAGAAAAAACGCATCTTTTCTGCAACGAGAAGCAAAAATTTAATGAAGTTCCCTTGGCTCTAGAGTCTGAGTGACGCAGAAAGCTCTTATCAACATGCGTGAGTATGAGTAGATTCCGGATTTTCGCCTATCACTTTTTGGCAGCGAAGACCGCGAGCTTTGAGCCTGATAAAAGAGTCGGAGTTGCCACCACTTTGTTAGAAGAGAGACCCCATGTTTTCGGCTGCTCGCGCGAAATTGCGAACATAAAACGCGAGACCGTCCCTGACGACCGAGTGGCGGATTTGGGAGCAGAAAAGGGACATTGAGGACGTAGGAATGGCGCACGAGGTGGCCGGATAGAACGAAGGTGCGGTCGGCGTGGCGCAGGGATGTGGGGGGAGGGGAGTCTGCGGATTTGGAGAAACCGACAGCGGTACAAACTGCACGGAACATAATTTCCCTCGACGGCAAACGGTAAAATTTTATCAGCTCAGAGGCCCTGAGAGGAACATAAGGTAGGCAGCGATGTATTGCTCAACGTTTCCAGGGATTTGACGCCAAATAATCTTATGATTGTTCACATTCCACCTGAATCTGCTCGCAGGGAATTACAATGGATTTGAAGGAAAGAGGGAGGAGAATGGATTAGAATTCTTTTGAGAGATTTTTCATATGGAGCCTCGGAGACACGTGACGCACAGTATTGAGGAACTGAGAGGATGTGTTATGAAGACAGTGGATAAAGTAATGAATAATATACAGATAATAAGAAATAACGATAATGAAAGTCTTATCAAGGATACTGGGCTAGTATAACAAGTGCGGTCCATAAGGCGTGATTCAACTCCACATACATCGAGAGATTTCCCTCTGTTATTGCAGGATTACCGAACTACTCTTCCGTGCCGCGCTAGCACCACATCCCGGCGTATAGCATTTGAGCAAACAAATTCTCCGCTTCTTGTTCGTCCATGCGAGAGTGAAGTCGGACGTCGGGTGAGCAAGGGAGAGAGAGGATATTCCGTACTCAGCGGGAGGCAGCTCGTCAATCACACACCACTTCATCATCAAACAATCCTTGGTACAACAAAATAAGAGTTGGAAATGAGAGAATTGAAGATGTTCGTCAGCGATGGATGTGAAAGGGTTAGAAATAAGTTGGCGTTGTATCTCGGTCTGACGTGAGCTAATTTGATGGCAGGGAGGGAGCATCGACGGTGACTCCGACGTCAGCGGCAGCCAACGAAGGAAGCGAGGCACGGTCCCCAGCTGGCGCGCATTGCCTCAGGCGCCGTTGGTCCTCTACCACCGTCCCCGGCGCCTCCGCCATGTGGCAGGCGAGCGGCCGGACCTGCACGCAACGCCTACCCCCACCGCCCGTTGTTCTCTCTCTCCCTCCGCAAACTCGCGCGCGGGTCGTCGGGTCACGCGCGCACCTGTGCCCCGCCTGCGCGATGCTCAGTCTGCGCGCGTCTAATAGGAGGTGGCGGTTCGCTTTGCGAAGGCGTCGAAGGAGCGAGCAAGGGATGGGGCGTGCTGCGACTGAAGGATGATTGTAGTTGCGTTGGTTGGAGATGACGCTATACAAGACGCGAGGTTACCTGCTAATGATCCAATTCGGTTTTGCGCTCAAGGCATTAGGTTATGATGTATTAACGCCGTTCACGGGAGCTCAAATTAACGGAAATGTGCGTTAAAGACCTGTTTCCTACCGGTATTAACCCGTATGTAAAAAGGAATACAATGTTTTGTAAAATAATATATTAGCTCACGGAAAACGATTTTTCCACAAGATATTCAAAATTGGAAGGAAAAGCAATGTTTTACATCTTCCGTTTTGTCATGCACCTGTGCCTATGTCAAAAAGTAAATTTATTAAAATAAATCACCTTTCACATATACAATTTTACTTACAGAAGCTACCCATTGAATGAAGAATTTTAATGAGGAAAAAGAATTTGCATTAATTTGAAAAGAAACTATAGAACTCGACCGCTATATTAGTAAAAAAAATAAACTTTGCTGTTTTCGAAAATATATTTGAGTGATGTCTTCCAGAGATTCCACTTTGAACTCTTAGTACGTGTAAATAACTATTATCAGACCACACTTCTACTGCCTACCATATATCTTCTCGCCACACATGCTCCTATCCGCTGATACCTCCAAGCACTTTCTGCCCAGCAGCGGCAGAAATAGCACAACATTAGCAGTGCGTTTTATAGTGCGTCGTATTTCGTTGAGACGTAGTCCGCGAGAGAAATTGCTTGTCGTGGAAGGAATTAATCTCGCAGCATAATTCGTTCCGCTTCCATGCGGTCCGTACGAGAGGCGTCGTCGTACATTATCTCCATCATTTCCCTTTCGCGTCTGCTCGCTCCTCCAAGGGTGAGGGGGAGCAGGCAGCGACGCTTGGCGGTGGTGGCGACGACGATGCGTCTGCGAAACAGGCGCTTTACTGCTCTTCGTCGACGGCTTCAACGCGTTTATTGCTATCGACGGTGCTCAGAACAGCGGCTGTTTCATCTTCAGGGGAATCGAAAAAGGTAACACAGTTAATTCATGACAAGACCACCTTCACTGAAGTGAAATATCGTATATTACGTTTCAAATGTCGTTTAACGTGTTGGAATGTTGGTGTAGGGAGGTACTGAATGTTTTATTAGTAAAATATTCATTTTCATTTACTAATATTTTATATATTTTGAAACAAACATTTGTTTTATACGAAACTTAAAAAAAATGTTTTAAATGAAACATGAGCTTTTTAAAACAACCATTCAAATTAGTTTCTGTGTTGCAGATCTTATAGAGTGTTTTGTGATGTTAATTGAGATATGTCGTAATTGATGTGTTAGCATTTTGAAGAAATGTTTAGTCTAAATTTGGCGAGGAGTGTTAGTGCCATAAAAGTTAATTTATTTCAGAATTCGAACGAAATAATTTCAACCCGTTTTAAATTAACCCATTCGAATAATCATAATAATTCATTCGCAAGTCATTCAGCTACACACAATTTTATTTTTTATAGAGAAAATACTTTTTTAATAATTTTGGGGAAGACGTAACATATTTTCGGATACTTCACAATTTAAAGAAGTTATTATCAATGCTAATGTGAAACAACAAGAGCACAGATTTATCGAAGTTCATAAAATATACATGATAAAATACTCAACATGAATGGAATATACCACTCTTTCAATTGTCACGTTATTTCTCTACATGTTTTTAATTTGTTTCATTTACACAAAATAATGTGAGGAAAGTAAACAAACGAAATTTGAATGGAATAAAATATATTTAACGAACTCTAATTTTATTAGAGTCCTTCCACTATCAGTTGCAGTTTCAAATAAGAGCTAGGTGAATATCAAACTTAGAGCTAACTGAACTTAGTTTTGTAGTGTATCCCATTCCCTACCGGTATCCTCTATTCTAAACAACCCATACCACTCAAAGCGTGGCAGAACCCTAGCGGTTCCGTGGATTGAAAATAAGCAGAAAGGGAAGAGGATCTCGACCCTTGCGGCACCCCTTGTTAGGAATTTCGAGTAATTCGCCTCCGCCTCCATCAACGTTTCTGCTGGAACCACCTGACATATGTATCCAACGCCAGTCGGTCGGTTGGTCGGTCCATCAAGTGATGTCGGCCTTGGGACTTCGAAGCGTGAGCATTGTTGCCGCGCCGCGGGCAGTATCTGGACACGAACGCCCATTTCAACTACAAGCCTTCTTTTTAGAGGCGCATTTCTTAGGGTTGTAGGTGGTCTAGAGGATGTGGACAAGGTGTTATACAGCTGGTGGGTCGGAGGGGCGGGTTTCCTTTCGCCATCTGGTGTTCCTAATGAGACCAGATTTTTGAAGACAAAAAAGATAATGACCACATGTTTTTTTTTTCATTCCTACTTCGACAAATTTTTTTCTACCTTTGAAATCTGCTACTATAATTTGAAGTATTTTAACACCACAACAACAGCTACAACGACAACAATATTTTCCATATTTTTCTAACAACAAAATCAATTAAGAGACAAAGACTGTGAAATTTTGATATTGAAATTCGCTTAGAGAATTCGTATAATGCGTAGACTGATTGGGAAATTACTCTCCAAATATTTAACTCGACTGACACAATTTAAAATATTTTCATTTAGTGCTAATATGATCTTATGATTACGATGATTTGTGTCTTTTAAGAACACCTTGGAACACTTACTTTGTTTTAACAATATTGTCATTTATTTAGAGCTTAGTTTCAAACCTCTCAATTGATTTTATAAAGATTAGAGTAAAAATGTAATATAAACAATACTATTATCAAGTTATTGCTCTTACAAAAAATTATACATATTGTCATATGATTCGAGATTTGAAACAATCATCATATTAAATACGATTTAAAGTTTTTTTGTCTCCAAAGTTAATAGAAGATAAAAATGCATTCGTGACATACAAACTTGATCAGTGTAAATACTAAGAAGAGTGGGAGTGTGAAAATGGAATGTCTTTTTCTCGGAATACTAAAAACAAGACAACTACGAGTGATTGTGAATGAATAGTTCCCTCGCCTTAAACGCTTAACATGGCCAAGAGGCGGCGCTCAGCTGCCACCAACCCTACGTCACATCCGCTCTATTGACGCAACGGCGTCGTGTAGTCACTTGGTGTTGCTGTTGCTGTTGCTGTTGCTGCTGCGGCTGCTGCTGCTTCGGCAACGCTACCAGGAAGATGCTGAGCGTTGCGCAGTCAAGCAGGAGTAGGGTCCTTAATTCGAGGGAGAACTGTCAGCCGTGTCCACAGTTTTGGAGCACGTAATTTCTCGTAACATCTATATTTACTACGCACAAATTCTCATAGCCCACTTTGGCTCCAGATGTTCACCTCTTATTGGTGGAGTACGGAGAAAGAGAAGGAGACACGATACAATAATGTGTCCAAATACAGCTGATTGACAACACTATGAGAAACTTGCGTAGTATTTTCCGGAAATTAGAGAAAATCCGCATTATATTTTCATCCTCTGACGTTTCTCTCTTGATGAAGGTCTCTAAGCAGGAGCAGCAGAGGTTGCTTCTCAACAGCAAAGTGAGCAAAGCGCGAGGAAGACAGGACGTGTGCAGTATTGTTCTCTCCGATGTAAGCCTCGACGTTGCATCACAATTCCTGGCCCCGCCCCTTCCACATCGCTGCCAAGCTGCCAGCCAGCGACGAAGAGATGCCTGCTGCTGCGGAAATGAGTCTACAATGCACGTGCTCCTCCACTCATTGATTAGAAAGCGCGGGAGGAAAATACATAACGAGAGATAGGGAGAGGAATACTGGAAACGGGAAACGAAGGATGAGAGTGAATCAATAAAGAAAACGACTACAATTCATACAGTTTACGAAGATGGTATGTATTGAGCAAACCTGTCCCAATACTTCAATTTTAGTTATTTCTTAAAATTTACTCATTAATTCTGTAATATAACGGTACTTGTAAAAAAATAAATGTACATTTATAACCACGATTTTTAACAATAAGTTTCACTATTTCAAGATAGCTAAGTACACCAATAACAACTTCACCCCCTCAAAAATAAAAGAAAGCATAAAAAATGTAATCCCGTGAAACATGTAATTTCGTGAAATGGATAACCAAAACAACTGAAGAAGGAGAATTTGTGGAATTAAGAAAATGATTGCTCTAGAGAATGAGGAGAAGGGATAAAGACGTCCATAACACCAAGACTGAAGCATCGTCACCAGCACTCGAGAGGAATGACTAGGCGAACGTCGGAGAAGTGAACAAGGGTGATGTCAGAGGCGACAAACAAGACGGCCTCTGCAGAATGACAAGAAAACGGACGAGAGAGGTGAGGGAGGAGGGAGTTAAGGGCGTTAAGAGGAGGTTGTAGCATTGCAGGCAGGCAGAGACGCACATTGCCGTTCGCCCTCTCTCCGACCGAGCGACGCGCGCGCTCAAGACGTCCTCAGGATCGCCGGGAGGCCGCAAAGCCGCAGTGATCAATAGGCCTGGGCCCTACAGGCAGCCACGCCGCGGTGGCGACGGAGGCGGTGGCAACGGTTGATTGCGGAAGGGACCGCACGAGGGCGCCTGTGTGCCACGTGGCAACTCCTCGACCAGTCGGGTGCACCGGGGACCGGTGGTGTAAGGGTTGCTTCAAAGCGAAACGAGAAGACGTCCGCAGATGAAGCGGGTAGCGAACACTCTAAATGTCCAGACGATGTAGAAGAGAAATTTCTCGGCAATGGCACTACAAATGATTGACACGAATTACTCCATTATTATTGTTCATCCAACAATCTATCAACAACATGACATGCCACCAATAGAGGTGGATGAATATTCGCTTTCTAGACCCGCCTCCCTTAGTTTCAATATATTAAGTACAATAATTTACTCAGTATTTATATTCTTTGTATTCACACAACTTTCTTGACCTGCATCTAACCAAAGTCAAATTCGGGCTATGACCTTACATGCCCTTCTCCAGTCGGTGAAGCAGCGTAGAAAAAACAGTGTATCAAGGATGAAATATAGTTTTGTGAAAGAATATCGAAACAATAAAATCCGAAATGCTCTTCAAGAACTTTTCTATATTAGTTATAATATGTAGTTGTCAGAAGGGAGAAACGTTGAAGAAATATGTGGAATCCTCTAAGTTTTAAATACATATTATTCAAAATTGTTTGTTTGCACTAAAATCATAAAATCAAATACAGTCTTGAATACTCCAAATTCACAAAATTAAAGATTTCGTTTAAATCTAGAACAGTTAGAGGGAAATGCAAGACGAACTTCAAATTAAATTTCAACAATTATGAGGATGATTTCAGGCGAAAAATTTAGCACTTTTTTAGTTTATTTGAGGTATTGAATGTAAAGACAGCGCGGGTAAAAACAAGTTTTATCATCCAAAACCTCAAGTGAAAGATCATTCTTAATAGATCTGATAAATAATAATTTAAATGTATACAATCCTAAAGAAAAATCACATCTTTTTAGCAAGTTGTTCGTTTAGTGATTACTCTGACTTCTTGAGACAAAATACATTTTTATAGATTTAATAAACACTGATATGTTACAAGATGAATCAATAATATTCTATCTAACTCATTCTAAAAGTTCAATTATCAACTGGCAAATAATGCATAGTTGGAAGAATGCAATAATAATTCCGATATACAAATCAAATATAAAAACGTCAGTGTCGAAATACAGACCAGTGAACTCGCTTGCGTGTAAGCTAACGGAACATCTCATTACAAATTATTTACGAAAAGAATGGAGAATAAAGGAATTATTACATGTTAAACAACAGAGTTTTCGTGCAAAAATCTTAATAAGTTCAGGAATATTATTAAGACAAGGAACTGAATGCAGATGCGACCAACAGTAACTTTTCAAAGAATTTGACTAAGTATCTGATAGCATACTTATTTTGAAAATAGCGTATACAATGATTAGTATAAGAGACACGGAATGGTTTGACGTATTTCTAGATAACCGAAGACAAGGAGTTAGGATTAAGAAAATACCTCACGAAGTAAAATATAAGTCATGATTCATTCAAATTTAGTGTTGTAGTTAAGAATTATTTTTATTTCTTCATATAAGATTATGTTTTCATCTTGCTTATCTACGTATATCTGACACTTTTCATTATCTTCTTGATACATTATTGTATTTTTTGTTTGTATCATACTGTCATCAAATGAAAAAATCATTTGCTTTTACTGTTTTATTGTAGGTGAATGGCATTTTCACATTTAAATTTTATGTAGTACTGCATAAGAATTTGAATAGTATTACCTTTTAAAAATTACCAAAACAACCACATGATTCAAACGTCAGCATTGGACGCTTGAAGAAAGAGATATTAAAATGCAATTCATACAACAATCGATTACTTCATGCGGATAATCGATATAACAGCCACCAATTATTTATTGGCAATTTATATAGACGTATCGGTTAAATTTTGATGATTATTTGGTCCAGATACTTTCCTTAAGATACTTTCTTAATACAGAAAAAATTGTTTTACATAATTTATATAAATTTATTCTAAGTATATAGAAAACACAATAACATGAGAGATATCAATAACGTACGAAATGTCTAATAATGAAATATCAAAAATATCTCATAGTTTTCTTAAATATTTGTAAATACTACTTATACTCGTATTTAACGCATATTTGTGAAGTTTATAGTAAATATAAATTACTTTGAAAAACTAATCGGTTGTTATATTGATCGATTTACACAGAACGTTTAATCGCTGGATTTTTATCACAACGTAATTAATAGATTACCCATTAATTGAAATATTTTCGATAATCCCTATCCCTATCGACAGCAATTCTTCTCCAATTCATCAGTTTAAAAAAGTTAACCATTTGAACATGCATTTTTTGTATTTGAAAATGGTAATTATAGCGCGTTCTTGAAGCTTATCTATATGGGCCGATAGGACTATATGGGTGGTAGGGACAATTTGGTCCGGTTAGTTAAGTTAATCAACAATTTGGCCCACGTGGAGGTGTTAGTAGTAGTTAGTAATAGTGAGAGATAGTGGTACTAGGAGGAGTAGGAGGTGGATATAATGACGGTTCGTTTTTCCATTATCATAGCTGGGTATGAACTAGGCCATTAAAGTGAGAAGCAACAAATTTTTCTGGCCCTGCCGGGAATTGAACCCGGAGTGACGAGCAAGCCTGAGCCACAGGAGGGGCAACAAGTATTTGGACCATCATTAAGCGTTTGCAATTTCAATGCATTTTAATACCATCGTTATGAGCACAAATTAGTCAATAAGCATTCATGCAAAAGAGGTAAGGAAACCTCGCCCATTTCCTTCTGGAATGAAATTGACTAATCTTCCAATTGAAATTGAGATGCCCCACCCAGGTTACCGATTTTGTTCAGAAACGTGTGTTAACCAGTTCCAAGGGCGTTCCCACGTATTCTCGGTCTCACGCAATCTTCATAAGGCCTCAAGGCACTAACGAGAACACGCATCATTTCCAACGGATCGTAGAAAGAGGCGCATTCTTTCCCCACGTAACAGCATTTCTTTGTTAACTGATGAGACACATCTAACGACGTACCACAAAAAAACAGAAGAAAAAAATCACTAGCATTAAAGTGAATTGCCAAAATGGTTTTGCCTAGATGAAAATAAGAGTTAAAAAACTAGTTTAAACAAACACTGAAATAATATTTGACGTTAATTTTTACAAATATGAAGCTAAGAAACATGAATTTTATTACTTAAGCTTCTAGGCTAACACATAATATTATTACTTCTCATCTGATACGTTAACTTCAAGCGCTATTTATAAGCGATTTTAATATGTCTTTCAAATAATTATACCCTTAAAAAGATAATCCAGAAAGATTTGATAAATAGGATATTAGACCATCAAATTATTCACCGTTCAAAAATTTCGAGATTTCCTTTTACAACTCTACTAGCACTACTTAATAAATATTTACACTAAAATAACTTAATAAAGAGGCCGAAGTAAAATATATATGAAAGCACTAACATCAGAGGAAGCGGAGATATCTAAATATAAAAACACATCAGTGTAAAAAAGTCAATGAGTGCGCAGTTCTTTCAAGTATGTTTAATCATAGCTTTCAACCCCACACACTAATTAAACGCTACAAGGTAATATTAAACCTGAACAAACCGACAGTTGGATGGATCCTGACAAGAAAAATTACAAGATAATATTGTCTTTATGTTGATGCTTGAAACGACGAATGTTCGAAAAATAAGCCCCAATTCGTATTACATTATTAAAATATTTCCTCACTCTTAGGCCTAATATGGTTGTGTAACTCTGTGTGTCATACGCTACCTTCCATTTCTTAGTTTAGACAAAATCAAAACAGTTAGCTAATAGGAGGATTGAAGAGAGATTCAATTTATTGTTTCATTTGACAGGTGACAGAAAATTTAACATAAAATTAAATACAAAATAATTCTGAGAATTATTAAAATATACATTGAAAATATTCATAACGTTATGTATTGAACAGTCACTTTCAGGCAGAAACTATTGGTATAGAAAACAATCGGTAAAGAGAACGTCAAATGGAATTCTCTCGTCCACTGTAAAGAAGTGAAAAGCTTTTTACATGACCGCTACTAGGTTGTATCGTTGTTTTCTAATAATAAAAAAAATGTTTCATACTCAGTTGTTAGTACGCTACTATCTTCTAATGAGTTTCCGTTAAAATACAATCATGCTTAATAAATTGTATATTCACAGTATGCTGGATAACGATACACAATATGTGGATGTCTGATGTATTCTTAACTGTACTCACATAGAATAATAATGAGTTTTATTTCTTAATAAGTAAAACCTTTTATTTATAAAAGAATTAATCAATATTTGATTTGTGTAAATTAATTCGAGGAGTAAAGGAGAACCAAATTGTCATAGGATTCATTAATGATGCGGAACAACCGATGTAAATACGTCTCCGGCATTCTTAAGGCGCCAAGCCCACAAGCTTCTCGAACGCATGATTCCCCCTCCCTCACCACTAAACAATACGTATTCAAGCGTGACACAGGAAATCTGCTGGCAGCGCATCCGAAATATTCAAATGAGTTACCGTGACAACCCCACAGCCTCACGCATAATTTCTTTGTACACGGACGGAAGTGCGTGGAGGAGAGGTGTTAGGAGATTTGAATACAAATTATGAAGTCCTTCCAAATAGCTCGCATTAAGTAAAGGTCTAAATGATCGACTACATTAAATCGATAATCTATCGACAACTAATCATGAAAAGAACTATTACCTTATTTTGAAATCTACATATTTTTTTAAAGAAAAATCTGACGTGATCATTATTAATGTAAAACTAACAATATAATAGATATTTTTTGTAAACATACCTGTTTGGTTACTATAATAAAATATAGTACATATTGTTTCAAATTTCCCACTTCGTATCACATATCACAGACGTGAACAATGTGCTTTATGCGATTCTAAATAACTGACTTTCATGTTTCCTCCGGAACGGTTTAATTATGAAATATATTTCTTTCATTTTCCATTTTTTGGTAAAATATGTAAAACAATATTATATTTTCGTAATTTTTTAAATAAATGTATTCAGTTTATTTTTAGTAAAGAAGGTTTAGAGCTGAATACTATGGGTTAGATTTTATTCAGTAATTACTAATTCTAGTTTACGTGACCCTGGTATTGGAAAGAAACATGATCATGCCCCCATTCTGGGAGGAAGCATGCAAAGAGTCAAAGAAACGAAAATAGATCTTTTCTAAATGGTACTGAACGTCCGTAAACGTTTCTTTATTATACATAATTTTACGAATCCCTGTTTCAAATCACTTCGATTATCTGCACGAATAGTTTGAAATTTCCTCCTTTCACACAATTTTCTTAGCAGGAGAATGGGCGACCAGGTTGAATTTTTGAATGTAAATACAAAGAAAGTGAATTATAAATAACTCAGAGCTTGATTAAACGCGTTGAAAACTTCTGTGCTTACTAACATTTATAATCACGTTCACAGATAAAAATTTTTGCCCAAGGAAGGTTGAATGATACTATAGATGCATAACACGCAGATCTTTTTGATAATATCGCACCAAATTCCATTAAGTCATTACATAATGAGATTGGCAGGTTCACACAATAGAAACTGTAAACACGATATTGTGTACGTTGGGTTGCATTAAACATTACAACATAAATCTGCTCCATCCTCCTCAAAAAATTCCTTTCTTCATACTTCAAAATCGTTTCAAAAAAATTAAAGTGTAACATAATAATTTTCAAGTGAGGACGAAATTTTAGGTAAGTTTGAATGGAATACTCTCTGAAATGTGGTTGTTAAAACTATATTTATTTGAAAATATTGTATCAAATTTATTGTTTTTGCGCTTTGCATAGCAACTGAGAGATGAAAACAGTTTTTAAGTTTTAAAATAATAGAAAGAGAATTGAAGGCGAGAATAATGAAGGGAAATAATTTTAACTGAAAGAAAGTCAAGGGAGTGAGGAAGCACTAGATAAAGTAGTGAAACATACATCCATTGGTTACAAAAACGAATATGAAGAGAGGAGACAATAGATAAAATAATGCCAGTAGGAATGTTAAATTGAACCGATTTTTATACACATTTTTAAACGACCGATCCGTAAAAGATGCATCGGAATATATATTACAAACGACAATAAAAACAGAAACCAAGCAAAGTAGCATTCATAACCCGAACATAAATCAAAAGTTTGATTTCAAGGCCAAACCCACATTGGTACCTTATGGACCGAACTCCAATCACATAAATTATCCCAGCCCCTCCTAACCATTTCCCTACAAAAATACGATTCCGACGTTAAGGCAGCTAAAACGAGAAGTTATATAAACTCGTAACCGACCAGGAACTTAGTGATTGCAATCGGCAGCGGAAGATACGAGTTTCGCGTGGCGAGACACGTGGAGGGTGATATGCAGCTATGACCTCTCTATCTCGTTTTCATTAAAACTCGTGTAATAAAAATACATCACTCGCGGGCAATGGCGCCCTGGGACAGAGATCCCCGCTCTCTCACTCCGACGCTCCCGTATATCTTGCCCTATCTACAGGATAATTAATGATAACGGAGATAGGCATGGTGTAAAATGTTCCTGAACCCATCCCGGACGGCGACAGTATGTCGATAGCAACCCCGCGCAGACGCGGAATTATTTTCAGCCAGACGAAATATTCGTGAAAATCGAAAAAAAGGGGGTTTAGATGACGCTTGTGTCCGCGTCGATACCCTCGGATGCGAGATATTCACTCTTCATACCCCGATTTTGAGTCTCATGACGCTGAACAATCCATTCTGTCGAGTGACGGCGAAAAGCGATGGTATGAACAGTTAAACACATCCCTCTGTTTCCGAGCAATGAAAACGCATCATGGCGGCATACAACTCACCAAAACACGTTCTGACGACGTTAACTCACCTGAAACACAAAAGAAACGACAACAATTAGCTAATCTATTTACTTAATTACGGAGAATGAACAGAAGTGTAAATCATTTAAATTGCACAGCCAAAACAATGAAACTTTTACACACACCAACATACTCACTTGAATATAAAGGCATTTTATCAGTCAAACACCATCGAATCGTGATGATGACGTTAAATGATATTTTTTAAAACAAAGGCAGGAAATAGAACCGATAAAACCGGTATGTGAATCTTCGTTTTAAAAGTGACTTAATGGTTTTATTAATCCGTTAGCATAAAATTAAAACCTATTCTTATTTAATATTAACCTATGTATGTTTACACTGAAATAAAACTCCAGCATTACAAACATTCGACTTCTCACTACCAACAAATCATAAGTATACAAAGAAAAAAAAGATAACACCTACGATTAAGTATCTTTCAAAACGAATAAACAGATGACGGAATATCCTCTGTTATTCATAAAAGCTATCGCATACAATTCTAATGCTATGAACTAATCACCGTGGAACTATGTGAGAAGAAAATACAAGAAACGCTACCGATTCTAAATTTGTCTTAATGTAGTATGAGTGACGGGTCAATTGCTTTTGAATATCTCGAAATCTTTTTTGAATTAGAGAACAAAATATCATTAAGTAGCGTTATAAAATTTGGACCTAGAAGGGCTAAAACTAAAATAAAACTATATTGAAGTTGTCCGGATTTCTAGGGGAAAGCTTCTGAAGGGGCGATTTTTAATAAATTCGACGTAATTTTTCATGGAATTGATAAAAAAAACTAAAGATTTAATGTAGCATAGATCAGTATAAAAATATCCTTGCCTTAGAAGGCAAATGAAAAAGTTATTCAATAACGACTGTGACAAAACACAGTAAAATTGGAAACTGGCAGTCATTGTCATTCGAAAACCAACAGCCACTATTCAGTTCAGGCTATGGTAGTCATACTCAAGACCATTTTAAAAATATATTGCTTTAAATTAAACGGTATAATTCATGATTTACAGTTTTAGTACACCATTATTCAAACTAATAGTCATAGTAACTAATATTATTATTATAAATAGAATGGACAACCATATTGCATATTTGTTTCATAAATTGTAATGTGCTTCACCAGCAACTCTCATACAACCTTGAGCAGTACAGTTACATTTTTACCACTAAAAGGAAAACTCTTTGACTATTTGACACGTCGAAGAATAAATGTGAGTCGATATAAACTGTTTTGTGATTTGTACCCCAAAACTTCCAGGAATTTGCACGTCAAAATGCAAACTTGTAGTACGTGTGCAAACTCACCGCCATCTTATTTTCGTTTCTCATTTATTTAACAAAGAATTATCTGATGATCTCATACAAGTGAAGGTCTTACCTGTATGGAAAACTTTTCATATTAGCCTCAGTACGCCATGTTATAAGTTCATTTCACTTCGAGAGAGGGGACAACTGAGGCGGGTAGAGGGTTAGGCTTTTATCGTACCTAGTTAAATTTGAAAGAGGCGAGTTAATTTGAAATTTATCGTAATATCTTCCCGCGCAGCAACGATGTGGGCGTAGACACTTGCTGTGGTTGGTCCAATTATTCGCGAATCTCCCGCCACGAGAGGAAACTCAGCGGGCAAGGGATGAGATGTGGCCAGCGCCACCCTCCGGCCACGCAGCTTCCACCAACAGCAAGCCCCGTCGTAATGACTCCCGTTTTATCAGACTGCGCAACAACTAGACCTGGAAGGGCTTAGGCATCAATTACTGCTTAAGACTCTTAAGTATATTATCTACAGGGCACATTCCCTACTGTTCTTGGGCATCGTTCGCTGTAGTCCCATTCAAACAAAGTGTCGATTAGCGTTTTTCCGTTGTGTTCCGCTGACTCTGGAATCTGATCGATATCTAAATGTTCATCGTGGAATGATTTTAAATTAGATTTCTCACGTTCGCTTAGGTAAACGAGAACTTTATTTAAATGGGTCATTTAATAAGTTGTGGATTTAACTAAGGAAATTATTTTAAATAGTTCAATTAATTCTTTCCTTATTTGCAATCAATACCCACTCATTACTCTCTCCCATACATCTCGTGTGCTGCACATACCCGTACTACACCCTTCCGCGAAAGAATAACTACGTCATAATTAAATATAGTGTGAAAATACAAGAATGGTATAACTAAATGATCACCCAGCAAAGAAACATATGAGTTACAATTTTTTTTTTATTTATCTGCGCTCTAATGTTCACACATACATTACACTTTGTACCACTTTCCTTTTACTTAACAATAACTTATGTGTTCCTATTTGATGACGTTTTAAATTACTCTTCTTAATAGTAGTGGGAGTCAACAGAAGAAATGTAACCTCTGCCAAAGGTGGGGTGAAATTTATTTCACCAGTGTTTCGTTCGTGCCTAGAATTCGTAATGGCGACTTGCTTGGGTCAAGCACTTCTAACAGGAGTGTGGCTCTCTGCCTGTAGCATTTTTATGGAGTCACGAAATGTCCGATTTACGCTTGGCTCGGCCGCACGTTAAGGGAGAGGGCTATAACGTTCAGTTTTTAGTGCGGCCACCGGTTCCTTCCTGCGAAAACAGTACTTCCTTGCATTTAGTTGCTTGAGAAGCAACCTGCAACACAATATGATTCACTACTTTGTTGCAAAACGAAGACACATGTCCACAAGAAAAGGCGAGGTGCTTCAATATCAATGATGTCGTTTAATCTTTTCAAAACTTTTTTCACTTTTACTGTATTTTTCTAGTTTAGTAATATATAAGAGTAAGACAAGACACACCGATATAATATAAAAAATTATATTAATTTAATATGCTACAAAGCTTAAGTAAAAAGATCAAAATATGTGAAAAGTGTGAAAGAAGGAGAAAACCTTATACCCAGACATCCGTAAGGATCTGGTGAGTGAAAGATTCCATCTTCTTTCAGTTTTGACTTTTTTCGCTGTTGGTTTTCTTCGCTACACCATGTTAATAACATTTGGCTCTAATATTTACCGTATTATATATATATACATAATAAATGCATTTGGAATTGATGTACAGTTAAAATTTTACTAGTTAAATCCTTTCTTACTTTTTTTTTTTGGTGGGGGAATTATAATTTGAAATATTATTCCTTCTTCCCCAGAAATTAGGATGAAATTTTCTTGGATCAATAAGACAGTCATTTTCGAAGACATGAACAACATATTCGACAAAAAGTGAAGAAAGAAGTACCAGGGACATCGAGTACCAGGGGCAATGCATGAGCGCCGATGATGAAGTTGATTTAACGTCCCCACCAGCGCCACCTGGCGTTCTAATGACGTCACTCGTGAATCATACACACGTGACCACTATAGTAGTCCCTCTCTCTCTCTCGTATGGCGTTGTTAGCACCAACTTCGAACGAACAAAAGGTGCAGTAAACTATACCACCATCCATCCATACACTAAGTGAATTCTCATTACCATACATTACTATTCCTCATTCATGATTCCGACTTGTATATTCTCTTTAAACACCTCCTAACATCCTACGATTTTTATTTCATTCATTTCTTTTCTTTAACCGAGTTTCCCTGTTTTGCTAGAATGTTTACTATTTCTAAACTCTTTAATAGGAACATGGTCATTTTAGTGGCTTAGAGACAACTATTCATTTCTACTTTCTCCATATTTACTGATATCTTGTTGCGAATCGATGCTTTCAAAAACCTCGTAACAACTCTATCGCAAAAAAAGTAAAGTATCATATAGAGTAAAATATTATTATAACATTTATTACTACAACAATCGTCAGCCAAATTCGGTGTTATGCCACCAGTATAAAATTGTTTCCCACTCTACCGGTATATATTAACTCATGTATCATCAACATTTCATTAATTCATTTAAGGATTCTGCCTGAAGCAGAGTCTATACAGGGGTTTACCACTATCTCGTATACTACAAGTAGTTAGACCTTTTTTGTTGAAACAACTTCCATCCAAAGGTTATCGACTATCAAAAATTCATTTCTCGGAAACACATAAGCTTGTTACAAAAAATTGAAAATATTGTGAACTTCTCCTTCATTTCTAAAATTTCTGGTATCTACCATAATAATCTTCATGTAATTCTTGTCTCTTCGCCCCAAAGAAGGAACAGTTCCCAAAATGTGTTCAGTTGCCTATCTTTTGTGAATAACTGGTGACACCACCATGTCCAGTCATAATTTGTTTTATGACCAAAGACACCATCTCTCGAAAATGCGAGAAGACAGAATAACCGGATTCAATACTTAGAGAAGAGTGATATCCCCAAGAGAGTTGCTAAATAGGTCACGGAAGGACAAGGGCGAAGTCTGAATCACTGGGTTTGCGCTGTACGATGGGCAGAAGTGATAAGCGCACATATTTTACTACCTGCTCCCTATACACGCATCATACGTTCGTACCCTCTAATTACGCTCCCTCTGAATGCTGCCCCCTTAACCCTTCACATTTGGACTGCTATATTTTATTTCTACCATAACCAAGGTTGCCAAACAAATTTATAGTACCAGACGACTTGGAATTTATAGCACCCTACCGACTTTAGCTTTAGACTAAATGGAGCATCGAGAAAAATGACAATTTGGCTAGTCCTCGAGCGAGCGCGCTCATTTCTATAATATAAGAGTGATTGCGTATTGCAACGGTGCTTTTTTGAAAATTTCTAAAGAAATACACCCCCAAAATACGTTTCAAATTGAAAGTATATATATTTAAGAGTATTTACAATAATATAAAGGCTTAAATAATTGAAAATTAATAATAATAATAATAAAGTTAAAATAAACTTTTTTAAATGGTGCTCTTCTTGCAATTCTCGCGCGGTATATTGCAAACTTTACGGTGAATGTAACATTTCTAACTAGAATTATTATAATTCGAATGTTGTTTGCAAGTAAATTTGCTGCGGGGATAGAAGATTATTATTATTGTATTTCTTACGCTGGTTATGTTTTTCGTATCTTTTCATTCAGTTGAGATACGAGTTAACTCATAAAATAATCTGAATATATCAAATAAGGTACTTAATAAAAGATTATGAAAATAAAACGAAAAGAAGTCTTGGAAAAGTGAGCTACCGTTCCTCCTTCCACTTTAAATTCATACGAAAACCTACTGATCAAAAAAAAAAATTGCATCATACATCTTCCCATCAACGTCTCATATAATTTTAAAAAAAACACCGAAAACATTTTTACTCTTATCTTTAATGCATGACGCCTCTCTGCTTACCTACTGCATAGTGTGAAATACCTGGGGTGTGGCAAGAATACAATGCATGGTAATGGGCTATGTGAGAAATATCAAATGGCCTTTTCCCTGGACTTTACATCTGAGCATGCGGTCCGACGGACGGTCGACTTAGGTGGCGGACGCCACGAAGCCCGGGTAAGGGACAGGCGCCATACGTCATCGGCGCGGAGGGAGCAATCCCCATGAGCGGCGAGACGGCTAAAATGTCCTGCGGCAGCCGACCTCCCACACACACGCCTACTTCGGCTAACGGAGATTCAGGGTCCGCCAGCAACGACCCCACTTTACATGCAGGAAGATAATTTACCTATATAAACCATATCTACGTCTGATTTCTCTCTCCCTTGTATTAACACAACTCTCCCTCTCTCCCCCTCCTTTGCGAGCTGGCGCAACCCCTGCAGTCAGTATTTCTAATTCAACAACAGCCGAGCTCCGCTGAATGCAATTTCCACACGTACCAGATTTAATATGCTGATCCCTGCAGTTATCATATCCCTGCGAGCATACACCTTCCACTCTCTTTCCCCCTTTCAGTCTCCACTCGACTTCTACTACTACGCGATGAGAGCGTGTGTCGCCAACTATGCTTAAAGGCCGACTATTTTACAGCGCCTGTCGGCGTCCCTGTTAGCCGTTACTTCCTCGACGTATTGCTCCCCGTGGAAGCAAGGAGACGGCTAATGCTATGAACGACGCACCAGGAGCTTAACAGCTCGGAACCAATTTCAAACAAATGAGTAAGAACAGGCATAATGACACTTCGACAGGGTAGGATACGGAAGAGCGTTGTAGGAAGGATGAGAGTGAGAGAGAGAAACGATTCTACTATAATGCAATAACGTTGTTTGGCGAAATAAGGTATAACAACGAAACAAAGAAAACGTCTTAAATTTATGGTGCCATAAAAGGATTTAGTATATCAGAGCAGAAATTGTAATTAAACGAATAAAATATCCCCCGAATTTTATTCATAGTGTAAAGAGAGATCAAATATAATTAAACGAAAGATGAAATGAAAACGAAATAGATTTAAGTCGTATGGAATGTTTGGGTCCGAAATACGACAACGCTTGCAACTGCAAGACTCAAGAGTACAAAGGGGATGTATCCATTGGAAGGGAAGGGATGCTTTCACGATTGAATTGCTGATTAAATATTGCTCTGTCGTTTTATCCCCTACCTAGGAGAAAAGGGAGAGGATGGCCAAGGAGGAAGAAGCAGAGTAACTACAAGTATCCTCATACGTAGCCCGCAATTTAGAAAGGCGGTAATGAATTCAGGATTACAGTACAGAACAATATATAACAATACAGAACATACCCAACATCATGAGATTTAATTAAATAAATAATTAAAAACTTACGACCTTTCATGGACGAATAATATTTATATATTCTGTGAAGAACTCACTACGTTTCGACTTGTATTTTAGTGGTCGTCATGTGATCAAGTAACAACAAATTATAACAAAATACGAATATGAATATTATTCGTCCATGAAAGGTCGTAAGTTTTTAATTATTTATTTAATTAGATTTTACGAGTATAATGGACGTTAATAGTACTAGAATAATGAGATTTATTTGAGAAAGAAAATATTAAGTTGGCCTGTTTGTTTATTATTACGCGTAGTTCCGCTCTTCATCGACCTACCAAAATAAACGATTAAGGTTTCGTTCCTGAACGCGTACTTCGACGTCAAGTAGCGCTACAATGAGATTTTGATGGACTATTTTTCTGGCAGTTACCAATCAAACAACAGAGATATTTTGTTGTGCATCACACTTGAATAAATCATAAAATATTTTTTATTTTGTGTTAAAGACCTACGATGTTACACTGAAATTGGTTTCATTTCACCAAATTGTTTTCGGGTACAATGGAAAATTCATTTTCAATTCTTGATATTTCTCCACGCAGAACGTGAATTCCGTGTGGCAATGTTTGACAATGTTCAACTTCAACTGATAGATTTGTTTCAATAAATAATTATACTAATAAGCGTACGTACCATGAATATTTTTTCATACCGTATTAAGAAAGGTCCCATTTATTCGTTCCCTCGGGATAACGTCAGTTCACCATAACATACTCACGCAAAAACGGCAACATCGTTACCGCCTAATGGAAAAGTGTGCTTCAGTAATCCCTTTATTCAGATAAGTCTCCAACGCAAAAACTGCATCCTTAAAACTTTACAGTGAGTCACAACCAACAATGATTCACAAATTATTGCCCTGCATCCAGAGTTCACAACGTATACATTCTTTTTTATCTATATGCTAGGGAATAACAACTCGAAACCAAAAAAACTGCTGTTTAGAAGCTCTAATTAAAAGTCGCAGACTACGCGCTGTCGTCGTCATAGCCAACGGCGACTGTTTGCGGAACTCTGTCGTATAGGGAGAGAGAAAAAGTGAGCAGTGTTAACAGTTTTGCGGAGTCCTGACGCTGCGGTGACGAGATGGTGACCGTGTTGCTGACGGAAGCCGGTGCGCTGCGTCTCATACACGGAAGGTGGTAAATGAGAGGTCAAGAAAACGAAATAAGAGACTGTAGAGAAATGTTGATATCTACGAGAATTTCAAAACCTCCTTCCTTAATTTAAGTATGGGACACTTGATTGTTTTCCTTTCCCTGACAATGTTTCGAAATGGAAGTTTTTGCGTGATACAAAACTAGGAAGGATTTCTGTATTCATAT
>NNCF01127889.1:717931-743210 GCA_002313205.1 Laupala kohalensis
TATATATATATATATAGTGGTGGTGGGCTGTAGTCACAAAAAGGAAAGAAGACAGATGAGAATTGACTTCCTGCATTGAATGCTACAAGAACGGGTCAGAAAATGGTTTTTCAGAGAGAGCGGGTGTTGAATATCACCTCCGATCAAACAACTTGTGTGGCTTTTGTTATTTTATTCGCCTTCTGTCCGGGTTTCGTGAACGCAGGAGTGGTTTTCCGCCATAAAATATTCCGCGTGTGAGAAGTTTTCTAGAACGGCGCAGCTGTTGTGTCCATCCACATGATCGTCCTTTTAATATTTCATTTCGCAACATTGACTTCTTCCTTGAAACGCGCGAGTTGAGAAGTGTGCAACGGTTTCCATTCTCTTCTCTTGAGAGGGTGGTTTCGATATTCTTTGCTTTCTTGAAGGAATTCAGGAGAGAGTTCAGGGTATGAGGAAAAGGTTGGATGATACATACAAATACGCAAAAACATACCCTCCAGCCAGGGAACACAGTGAAAAAAGTTTAGGTTTTTACTTTCTTTGTTGGCACACGAGAGGGGTAATGGTATCAGTCTGCAAGTGTGCAGTCATCGACTGGTTTGCGTGCGGAATTCAAACTTAATTTTCAATTTGCTTGGTGCAGACATCTGGCGAACACATTGCTATTCTTGTAAGGTTATTCACCGGTGAAGAACACTATACAGCTGACGCACATTTCTGAGTCTATCAATCAAAAGACAACTCTTCACATTAATTAAATAATATATTCATGCCACAACCCTTAAATTATATGTCTCTTGTTGAATCTTTCATATTTTAAAAACTTCTCTTCTGGAAAATTGCACTTATTTTCCTCTACAAAGTCTTTTACAACGTTGGTTTAAACTGTATTAAGTTTTCAAGCCATATATTCAAGACCACTTCTATTGAAGATACATTGTTTCTTAAGATTTTTTGTGTCAAACAAAAAAAGAAATAATTACAAACCCGGTTACAGTTTCGTATCGATCCCTTTATAGTCCAACCACTATGGTGTATTAGTAGCCTTCTGACATATGAAACTATTTTTAATAAAGTATTATTACAAATAATTATTGCAAGTGGCCATTGTTATCAACTCAGTATTGTAAAGGCTACAAAGTCTTAGTCAATACAAATGAACCTTCAATACCACAAACTTAAAAACCAGAAACTATATTGTGTTTCATCTAGTTTTTCGAGGACTTCCTAATGTATTTTAGTATTAAAAATGATAGTAAGAGAAATGTTATTGAAACGTCATACGAAACTCGATTTCTGTTAACGAGTACGAATTAAAAATAGTGATGAGCAATACGAAACGAGGTTGCTTCTGGGTGGTCGGAGTACTGGATTCATGAAGTTGAAAGGAAGTTGTGTAATATTTCTTATTGGCCAGTTTCCTCGACCTTTGGGTGGATCATCTCCACTTATTATACTCAAATGGTTAAACCTACTCTCACAATCTCGGACGCATTGCAGCTGCTGTCGCTTCAACATTATCTTCCATTATTTAAAAAAAGAAGGAGAAAGAAACCGAATAATTTCTCTTCTTTCTAAGTCGATGCAATCGGGAACCTGACAACTCAGTTCTAAAAAGATGAGAGCAGACAGTTCCTACCAAATAGGATACTACATATTCACTAATCAGTTATCGAATTATTATCGCAATGAAAAGGGACATAGGAAATACCTCCTATTTGATAGGCTGCTCTAAAAACTAAAAAAAAAAACTTTAACAGAAATAAAAGCTTTACTTAAAATAAACACGACAAGAAACAAATTTTCCTTAACCATTTTTCATTAACAATTCAAGTATTACGAAAACAACACGGCACCTCAGCGAATCAGAATCATAAAATTGGGCGATTGTTTTAATTTAGCTGTAAACGATACTTCGTCCAGAAGTATGACTAAACCTTGAACTATTTTTACCCGGTACAATTTTTTGGATTTATGAATGCTTTGTTTATCATCTGAGTGAATAAGTGGATCGACCACTCTTGAAAAATTAAAAGGATCGATTGTGAGGGAACGAAGAGGGAGATAAAGTTCTCTACTTATCAGTTTTTTTCTATTTCCCTGGTTCTTTCATGCAGTCATGATGGATTTATAAAATCAGACGATATCCTTAATTCATCACAGACCCGAGTTGTGGGTGGTCCAATCAAAGTTTGGACGCACTACAATCATCTGGCACCTTGCGGTAGAGTTAAGCGGTCGATGGTTAGGGGTTCAGTCAGGTTCTTGTGATTGATCATCCCTTCCTGACACCCCTTCTTGCTACCTCAGGGCGACCTCCCTTCACTTTAGTGAGGCCGTTTATCCTCAGACGAAGTGTCTCAAACGTCTCCTCCAAATTCGGAGGTTGATTGAGAATGTCTCACTCTCAAAGACGATTCTAACCATGAATCATAAGCATATAACACTCGCTAATTTATGGTAATAATTGTTATTTGAATGCTTAAGAATGAACTTAAATATTTTTCACAATATTAAGAAATTTAAATGTGCTTTATCGCCGTCATAAATATTCTTGGAATGTTAAAAAAACAACTCTAAATTAGATTTCTTGCTCATCAAGACCACAAACATTTAACATACAAGAAACCAGCTCTCCTTTTCATTATTTCTAATGAAATTAATTAGTAAGGCTCCATTTCTTTTTTTAATTACTTCCCATTTGACTAAATTAATATCAGTCAAGGTTAGATGTTATGTCGCGTATTATTTGGTACCATTTAAAATATACGTGCACAGAAGTCTCCAAACCGCAGCACACGCTAGCTTAACCTCACTAAGCACCACAGAGGTCCAGTGGGAAAAAAAACCCTTTTCCCGAAACGCCCTTCTCCACCCACATGGTTAACTTTCCCTGCGCGTCTGCCCGTTATGCAAATGCAGGTTGGATAAAGTGGTAGGCACGGAATAATGAGCACCAAAATTGACTGTAATGGTGTTAATGACGATGGTTATAATAGCAGTACGGACCTGAAAATTTAATTTCAAAACGAATGACTCCCTCCAGTACGTGTGTGGGCCGCTCCACATTGCTCCTCCACCCCTTCCCCACCCCCACCTCCTTCTCCTCCATCAACTCTCCGGTTCCTAGAGGCCGTCTCCGGAGAACACAAAAGATACGCACACATTAATGCTCCAGTTCTCGTTTACATTGTCTCAAGAGAATTTATTTCATGCGAAGGGCTGAGACGTCTGGCTTTAAATTTGGGTCCCGAAGAATGGGTCTTTTATTGCTGGAAAAAGTACGAGAGTCGACGTTGTTCGTTTCTGAAACAGATAAGATCTTACGAAAAGTGGGAACATCTCTGGTGCTAGAAGAAAGGGAATCGAAGTGACAGTAGGGAGGGAGGGAGGGCGTTGTGGCTTCCAGTTCGGATGGGTGTCTGAGTGGACTGGAACGGGACGGCCGATCACTGAAGAGAGAAAAAGCGAAGGAGCCGAGAAGGATTGGTGAGGAGAAGCGAAGAAGAGGAACAAACTGGCACATGACGGAACATTCGACGAAAGATACCATGACAAAACTTGCTAACACGACTTTCCCGAACCCAGTTCTTAAAGCTTCGATGGAAATCTTGTTTTGATATTAAAACAAAAAATAATAAAATCTAGCACACATCCCAAACGTTGACTTTGAAGGTCTCTGTTAGAATATAATTTATAATCCGAAATTCAATACTTCCCATTCACATCAAAATTTGTAACATCGTTAAATCTTTCAAAAATAAATTATCTCAGTAAATGTTAGCTTACTTACGGATAATTTGTTTGCTTATCGATTTATTTCCTTATTCGTTATTGCCCTACCAGTTTGGACAACCAGTTTGCCTTTCACAACCGTACACAATTTCCACCCAGACCTATGTATAACTATGTAAATATTTACATAACTATGTAAATATATACTACATAACGAACCTTAATACGTAGGTACGTGTGAAACCGGTAATACAGTGCCCACAGCATTGTGTGCCGCCTGGTTCACTTATCTCCTGTATGGGGATGTGTGTCAGGTCTTCCGGGGTTTAGGTCTGGGTGGAAATGGTGTACGGTTGTGAAAGGCGAACGGGTCGTGTAGTGGTAACACATCTGCGATCACAGCAGGAGTCCCGGGTTCGATTCCCAGCTCGTCGCCATTTTCACCTGACCGAAAGTTATCACATATCTTTTCCACGTGTAGGGTACACGGAAGAAATATGTACATACATAAGTTTGTTTAGAAATCTCCGATAAACATCAAAATATAATACAAATCCCATAAAACTTTTGTGGAAAAAAAAAACAATTAGAAGGAATGGTTTAACTTATTGCATGTTAATGAGATAAAACTGCACGATGGTCTTAAAAATCGGTAATGTTCATTCACACTACAAATATACTTACTACTCTGGAAATATCGAGCAAGAATGGTATGTTAATAAATCAATGATGACATACTCGATGAGTGTTTTTGATTAGTCACAAATCGCCCATGGCATTACACCTTTNCAATTAGAAGGAATGGTTTAACTTATTGCATGTTAATGAGATAAAACTGCACGATGGTCTTAAAAATTGGTAAAGTTCATTCACACTACAAATATACTTACTACTCTGGAAATATCAAGCAAGAATGGTATGTTAATAAATCAATGATGACATACTCGATGAGTGTTTTTGATTAGTCACAAATCGCCCATGGCATTACACCTTTAACGTAGCTAGACCAAAGTTTTATTTCATTTTTAATTATGCTTTGAAACTTAAACTTTTAACAACGATGTTGAAAATATGCACGCAAAGGGGATGGAAAGAATTGAATTAAATTCCTCATATAATGAAAATTGAGGAAATTTGGCTCCTTTTGTTGGTGTTTTTGGAAAAGCAAATAAGATTAACCGGATATTCTCCACGTGCCCGCTATTTAGGAGGCAGAAAGCGCAATCGTGTGTTTTCAATGGCAGACCTTCCAAGAACACGGAGCGACACTCAACCAGAGCATTCTGAAAAATCGATTATTTTGATTCCCTCCATTGTGCCTCCAAGTCAGAACAGACATGTTTGCTTTTCCACTTGATTCACTACAAGACCGAAAACACAATAATACGTGAACACCTGTCAAATACTTTTATTTGCATTAACACCTTTATTTCTCCAATTCATCTTAAGCAAAAAAGTCTACCCTTGCACGTACATAAATTGTATTGTATGTACGTATGTGTCTATGTATACTTCAGTTAACAGTGTAATAAATTCATCTATTACTACACGGTACAGTAATGTTACATACTTCTAGTATTACGTTCACAGAAAGAAATATTTTCATTTAAGTTGAATGCAGAAGTGTTCTTTTACTCCCTGTCAAATCCTATGATGGTGATGTCAAGTTCTTTCTGTCACTCGAAGAGTAACCCACTATTTTTAATTATGATCTTTTCATTAGTTTCCAATTATTTCACTAGACTATTCTTTTTTTTTTTTCATGTAATCTTTATGTGTATGCAAAAATGTGAATCATATTAATCTATTTAACAAAATATTTCAAACGTACTCGTAATAAGGTGGATGTTTGTAGTATATTATCATACGTCTTGTGTATTATAGATAACCTAGACCACACACTCTCTCGTATGCTTACGAACGCTCACCACTCTCTGGCTACGCGCCCGGATATCTGGCGAAGGTTTCCCGCGTCGGCCAAAATTAATACGGAAACTCCCCCTATAATAATAAAAATCTGCATAAAAGGGCGCTGGGGATTGTGTGTGTAATAAAAATTGGAAAGGGATGTGGAGGCTACGGGAGCGCAGGAGATGGAACCTGCGTTTGCCCTGGAGCGGTTATCTTGTAAACTGCCTCAGGGACGAGAGAAACGCCGGATGGGAGGTGGAGGCTGGGGACACGGGAGGGATAATGAGGAGGAGGGGAAGAGCTACGAGGAACGAAGAAGAAGAAATTGAATGACTGGGTGGGATGCCGCCTGGTAACAAACTATACGACGCATGCCACATCTAAGACAACAAAGATTATCAATCCGATTCGAATGGCAGAACGCAATGAACATAACGATACAAAACGAAGTGAAGTTTAAAAGAACAGTCTTGAGGATCAGATAGCAAAAGTTAAGTGGAGGGAGAGAACACTACGAATTAACACAATACCTTCATGGGGGGAAAAATAACAAAAACGAGACTATCGTTCAAGGGTGAAGATGGATTCTTTCTCCCCAACACTTAAACTCTCACTTACGACAGTACGACATAGGGGTGCGTCGCGTCGGTCCTAGTCGCGTTTGGGCGTGGCGTGGGACTGTCGGCGAGACAAGAGATAATGATCCGGGCGAAGGCGGCGTCGGCGGTGGAGCAGACGAGATGGCGAGAACACGGGCGAAGGTCCCCTGGAGTTTTAATTCGAAGACGGAAGGTGCGGGCGAGGCAGCGTCCACGGGCGGGCGGAGGGGATTATGTTACGCTCGGTGGATCGCGACGCCCCACCTCGGCGCGCGCGCTGCCACACCACGACAGAAGTGAGGGTGGCTCTCGCTCCGACACCTTACCACTGCTGCCACCCTTGCGACGCGAACGTCTTCACTGGAATGCTTTACGTCTGTTTATAAGCATTTCTTTTGAAATTTATGAAACATGTATCACCATATATCCATCTCGTCATTCTTAACCAATACAAGCTAAAAATAAGGTATCATCTCAAAGATTATTTTCTGGACTTTTGTAGAATCGTAATATTATATTTTATCCTCACACTATTTCTTTTACATTGTTTAAAATTTCACGTTTAATTCAAAGTTGAATTGAAAGGGACGTGAGTTTCTAAACCGTCTCCCAGGGTGCGCTATTTTCCACAAGATTGTTCAATGAAGACTTTACAGATGAAGTCAGTTCACAAACCGCCTGTAAGGTGATGCTACTCGAGATTCGAAAAACTCCGAAGAGTGCGTTTATTGTTAAATTATTAAGAGTGCGTTTATTATTAAGTTTATTTACCTTAAAAACGAAATGGATAATTTTTGTACATGCATTTCACTATACAATGAGCCCAATGATTGTTATTATTCTTAGTATGACTCGTAATTTTTACTCGGATTCAACAGTAATACTTATAATTCCTTCCAACAGAACACAATTCTATGACATCCTCGTAGCTGGAAGAGAAACAGGAAAATAATTTGTTAGTAGATGAATGAATATAAATGAGATAAACATTATATCAAATGGTTCATTTACTTACCGTTCAAATTTATTAAGCATTGAAATATTATTTAATGACAATCACCACAACAATAGAATTTGGGATAGCAAAGAATAACCAGAAACGTAAAAAAATATTAAGTTTATATTGCTCGCTTAAAATACTATCAAAAATTATTGCATTTACTCTAAAAAGGATTAGACGATTGATCCTATACATAAAAAGACGCACAAGTATCGATGTGACGCAGTGAATGGCAGAACTATGAGAAGAATTGCCACGAAAAGATAATTCCCGGTAGATAAATTGAAACAAGCTTATGGAACAGAAATAGTTATTACGTACCGGCTTGAGCGACTATTGACCACTGTCATACTCATTGCGGTGGTGGTTGTGTGATTGGACGACTGGGTAGTGCAGCAAACCAACGCACCGTCACCAATAACTTGATAATAGAGACGCGATACACGTCCAGCGACTCAGTCACCCTTGATATTGTTGAAAACGTTCCCCTTTGCGGGAAGCCGCGTCAATGGACGGCTTCGTTTAATGAGAGCTCGATGCACCGACGGCGATTATCGACTCACGGCTGGTGGATGCCACGCAATGGTCAGACGGATGACAGATGACCAGGTGGTAGAACGGGGAAAATTACTTACGGAAAGTGGGTTACATCAGAAAAGCATCCAGAAGCAATGTGGGCAGAAAAAACACTGAATACAATTAAAATATTTGAAATATTACGTTTAAATATATTTCAACTTTACAACTTAATATTGTGGATTACTTTACTTTGAATATTTTGACTTTTTACATAAAAATAGGTTTTGTCATCTAAAGGTATACCATGTTATTATCTTCTGTCATATTGTTATCTTTTCGTCATACATTTCAATCAGTAAAAGAATTTAACTCGCACACAGTTTTTTTTTCAGAAGTAAATAATATAAAATCAAAGATAAAATTTGACATAATAATTAGTAACTTTTTAATAATAATAATAAAATTTGACATAATAATTAGTACATGGAGTTACAAGGGAGAACGTGGAATTGGTAAGCGGTATTTATTTGCAGACATATTATTAGTTGCATGTCCTACTTAAGTGAAAGTTTGTCAAACTGGTAGACATCTATTTAAATAAATTTTAGAACTTTGTTTTTGAAAGCCTTCTCTGGATTAAGTTGAATGAGATGAGCATTTCAAATATAAAGCAAATGATTCCATGGCAATATGGTGTCATTAAAGTTCGTTCCTCACAAAGGTTTTTAAGAAAGTTTGTAAAAGATGACTAATGAAGTCTCCAAAAGATGATACAATCTCAAAATGATTTTTCAGTTCAAATATTCTTCAACGTCATCACATTAACTTCCCAGAACACTTTGCCTAGTCATTATTATGAAAGAAGGAAAAAAATAACATTTATTGTTTCCATACTTATCAGTATTTCTCTAATTCAGAATGCCGCAGAAAGGTCTTGAAAAGAAAATTACACTGTTTTGCTCTCCAATTTGTATTGTGTAAGAATATCCTGTCTTCACAATTCAAACCATACAACTACGTGTTACGCGATGGGAAAAGGAAATAACTAAAAGCTGCACACACGACATGAATAATCTTCATACGGGTGTCTGGGAAAAGAAAAAAAAATTGAAATACGTTAAGTAACAAAAGAAAATCATACTGTAGGCTACGTCGATTCAAGAAAACTATTATGAGACCCAATAAACAACACGTTAAGAAAACCTGTCATATCACACAAGAAACAGAAGAATAGAAGAGAAAGGAAACAATATTACGAAAAGTATTTATTATACAAAGAAAGGACGAGAAGTGTTAATACGAAATTAGGAAAATAACTTGGAAATATTTTTGTTGTGCTGTCCTTGCGTAAAGGTGACATGCTAAATAAACCAAAACACACTGTATTATCTCACACTGTATATTCTTACTTCTGTAAGATTATAAAATTAACATATTTATTTGTTCTAATAACATGGGTCAGATTAATATAGCGAAGTACCGGAATCAGCCCCGGAGCGTCTCCGTTCTATAATACATAGACCATTTATTCCCGACATCACTGAATAATATGTAAGTACTGGAAATAACCATGTACAATAAATTTGTGTCTACTCTGGACAACTGTCTTACTAATAATTCTTTTAAAAATATGTGAAAAATATGGGATGAATGAAATTTCACGCTTTAATGAAAAGCCCTAATGAACTAAATTGTAAACGGACCACCTCTTAATGAGCGAGTGCGTACCAAAAGCACTCTATCCAGAGGATGTAAAGCAGGTACGCCGCTTAGCGCTGCAGATGCCGGAGTAAATAGCATCGAGAGATTTCCTGTGGGCCTGCGGGGACTGCAAAGGCCGGAACGACAGGTTGGTTAGGAGCGCAGCCGAGGGAAGCAAGCACGCGGAGGAGGTGAGGCAGTGTTGCGGGGTGGAAGAGGAGGAGAGGGGAAGGAGTACTGCAAGGCGTCGGCGGGTGGTTGCGTGGCATCCCGCCCGCCCGCACACTGCGGCGCACCTCCGACTCCGATAGCATGCGCCTGTCTCTCTACCGTCAACGACGGAGCGGGCGCGGAAGAGAAGGGAAGGAATGCGCGAGGGAAGGGGTCTGCCGCGGCGAAGACGAGAGGAAGTGGGAATTACGAAGACTACAAACTTATCAATCTTGTTAGCGATGATAGAAAGGATGCGGTCGAAATCTATGCATAAGAATCAAGCCCGTAGCCAGAATTCGGGAGGGATCCGAGGCAACCCACAAAAAATTATTGATATTGACTTTAAAGTTATTTGCCCCAAAATATTGAAAATCTCTCGAAGAATTTCATTCACGTTGTAATGAATTAATGGTAAATTAAAACGTCTTCGTAGCCTACAGATATATGTTCATGGCAACTTATGGAAAATGTCAGTGAGAGTTTGATGCCCCGCTACATGCTTTTTCCTCTGTCAACGTAACAGACGATAGTTAACTCCAACGCATCATCATATGGATGTGTGGTATTTTCGAAAACTTTCCATCGTTGAGAACCTGGAAAATTAAACAAAGAATAACTGATTGATACTAATTATTATTTACTATTTTTATTACAAGGTAAGCAGTAATAGCGTTAGTCATCCCACTTTTATGTAGCCATAACTTCGAGAACTTATTCATAAAAAATGGACGCGACAGGTAATCTGTTTTCTCCGAGATCTAATTGCGCTTTAAATTTTCCGCGCTAGCCACATACCACTGAGAGGCACTTGTATAGACGCTATAATAAAAATTTAAAAGTCTCTCGAGCAGTACACTGCGCTGATGAGTAGCTTCCACAGAAAGACGTACTTGCATAGTGCTACTCAGAAGAACTTTCGACAAATTTCCGGGTGAATATCCGCTTGAATACCTTACACGTAATTTATATCCGCTGCCTCTCATTCCACGTCATCTTTGCCCCACAAGATGAATTGAAATAGTTTAAGTTAAGACAATCATGGCTTATTTTGCAACGTCAACAGACAGGTGAAAATTGCGACGGACCGGGACTCGAACCCGGGACCTTCTGCTCTGGCCGCATGTGAGCTATCCACTGCACCACCCGTCCCGGGTTCGAGTCCCGGTCCGTCGCAATTTTCACCTGGCTGTTAACGTTGCAATCACTCCTCCACGAGTAGGTACTTGGAATTTGTTAGTTAAAATAGCTTATTTTGTTTACAACAAAAAATATCGATGAACATTTGATAAATATTTTTTATAGTAGGACTTATATGAGTCAAAATTATGAAAGTTTTAATGTGTTTCGATACATCCGAGAGTGATTTTTTATGCAGTACCCATTTGAAAAATAAAAAAAATATTTTTATCCATTTTAAATTAAATGTATGTTCTTATTACTATATTTAATTCCCTAATATCAAATATAATCTATCTCAAAGTAATCGACAATTTCCATCGTGCCACATNAATCTATCTCAAAGTAATCGACAATTTCCATCGTGCCACATTCATGCATTATACCAAAACGATTGTTAATAAATAATTATAGGCATACGTTAATATATTAAAAAAGTGAAAATTTCCTTAAGTACGTGCAAATATTAATTCGCGAACCACTCTCATCTGATTCCAAGGAAAATCTAATGTGTTAGAACGATTCTTAAACAACTCCAATGATTACTCATGCCTTCCAAGGAAGAAGATAAAGGTCCCATGCTTTTGCTCAGAATTTCAACGCAAAACCTTAGACTGCAATGGTGACCTCTGTGATTATCTGAGCAACCAGTTTGACGTGTGAGAAGATAGGTGAAAAAAAAATAGCGGCAATTAATATTAAATATTTTGTTGGAACGAAATAAACGATTACAAGGGTGAACAGTAATAAGGAATAGGGAACGTAAAATCAGAAGAAAAAGTGATAGCTAATGGTGGGAATGATGGATGTTGAACAAAGGTATCCGTCAGAAAGAGGAGAAAGGACAATCCAATGTGACTGATGGGGGTTGTCGAAGGGATTGTGGAGGGTATGCTGTGAATACTGCCATTTCGCGAACGCTATACCACATGCGAGATTACGAGACTCGTTGAAATATGCTGGTGATCAAATGAGCGTACTGTATCACGATGGGATCAGTCTGGGCTCAAACTCGAGACTTGTGGGCTACATTAACCGCGCCAAACCCCTCCCTTTCCCCCAACCCTATACACCCGATCTATGCGGATGCAACAGCAAATTGCAAATTGTCCACACGACTACTACTACTCCCCTATACTTCCGCGTAACCCATACAACGATAACACGTCCGCTATGCGTCGTATCTCTCGCACAGCAGTCGGGGAAGTAACCTTTGCACTCTCAATCGATTTACTGAAGGGGACAACGACTACAAATGTTACTTTATATAAAATTAATTGTTTTCGGATGAAATGTTTTGCACTCCATGCAGTGTAATTTATTTCATCGATTTAATTTACAAATTTCACGTTAAATTGGAAACAATATGTAACTAGAAGAACGAATAAACATAAATACCGTCACCAATTACTAATTAACCTAAATTCATTAAACTCAACAACTCATGAAGGTGTATGTGAGCAAACTTATATTACTTGATATTTTGACGGTTTTTTACCAAAATAAATATAATTTAAAAGTTTTAGAGATAGAGTAAAAATAGAAAAAAAAATCACTCACGGTCACTCACAGACTTGCAGAAAGTTTTTCAGTTTTCACCTTCGTCAGTCACCTATTGTTTAAATATACGTAATATTAAGAATTATCAACGTGACGAAGGGGAAAGCTGTAAAAGTTTCTGCAAATTTCTAAGACTTTTGTATGTTTTTATAGGAAACTGAAGTGTTTCTATTTTTCAAGATTTTCGTAAATAATTATAATATAATAGATCGCCCTTCGTAGAAATGGACAAATCCAACAATGAATAACTGTTAAAAAAAGATTAATTCGCACTATTGCTACCAATAATTAAGAACCATACACCACACACATTAGTCTCATTGACTTTGAAGGGACATTGAAATTACTAAAAACGGATTTTATTGCATTAACCCTACATTAGCTCAACTCGTGATCAATGTTGCTGATGTAACACAAACGCAGGAGATTTTAGGATAATTAGGTAGGAAATCGCATCTGACACTTCTCAGTAAATTAAAAATCAAAAGATTATAATAGTGACTTCCACGCTGCGACAAAAGAAGGGGGATGTTACCTAGTTTTTGATGGAAATACAACAAAAATATCATATAACAATAGTTAATTTTATCCGTTTTGTCAATGAATATGTCATATAAATTCGTGTCTTTTAATACAGTAGAACTCTAATTACCCAGATCAATTGAGACCGGACCGGATAATCAAATATCTGAATAATTAGATTTGCTGCATAAAATGTAATTTTTAAGCAAATACCATATTGTCGAGAAAAATCTAAAAACTAATTCACAACATGTAGTTTTACAAAACAATACAATTTACAATAGGTCCATATAGCTTACAGATAGCTGGCTGTAGGAAAAAAATACCCAGAGTTTACTGAACACTAATTAAAAATACCCAGTTTTTTTCCTCCCTTCGATTCGGATAATTGGTGATTCGGATGATTTATGTTAGAATAATTGGAGTTCTACTGTGTTTTTATTTTTCACATCCTTCTTAGTCTCAGCCTGATAGGTGTCTGAGACGTGGAACTCTTCTCACAATACTCGCGTGAAGTGAAGCGTGAGCGTGTATCGAAGTGGAAGGAGTGACGTGTGCATCAAGAGCCAAGACGCGTCGCATCGCACGCACGCATGTGTCGGCGACGGCTACAGTCCTGGGGGCGAGTGTGCCACGTGTCCCCGCACCGATGGCGCAAGCCGCCTATTGATTCCCGCAAGCCATCCGGAACAATAGCTGCGATTCGGCGCGTTATATTGGCCCGCCGCGGCGGCCGCGTGGTGCGGCGAGGGACGGCGCGGGGGCGACTGCGTAGCTACTGCTGCTGCCGCCTGCGTAGCGCACCGCCGCCGCCACATCGAGGGGAAGAGTGCGTGAGTGCGTGAGTGCGTTCGGCCAACAACACTTCGTACTGCATAGAAATAAAATGCTGCAGTTCTCAAGCCTCATTCCCCTACGTGTCGAGAAGAGGACACGGAAATCCACGTCGAGGGAAATGGGATTGAGGATAGAGATAACTTTCCTCCGTATTTGGGTAGGAATGGTGACATTATACACCAACACATAAGTTGTCTATTTGTATTAATTAGACGGTCGAATGGCATTGTATTGACTAAAATATTAAGGGGAAACAGAATAATGATAAATAATATCACCTCAGAAGCGAGATATAAAAGAAAACCTTGGAATGGAAATGCTCAAAGAAAAAGTCACGTAGAAAAGGCAATAAATTGTCTAAAATTTATAGAATATGAACAAAAAAATAAGGAGAGGAGCGATGTTTTTTTATATACGTGTTCACGTTAAGGTACCACTAATTATAATAAGTGAATGTTTCCATACCTTAATCTTTATTTAATTAATACCACCGACGAACAAATAATAAAAGATAATGTCAATAGAAAATGTAGGACATTATTCTAGGTAATCGAAATGTAATAGAATTTCGCTAAGGGTTCAGTAAATATTAAACAAAGCGTATGTGAAGATAAACCGGGTTTGAGAGACGGTTGAAATCATATGTGAAAAGTAACCAATAGTTTTTGATTATTAAAGTTTTACTCGACATGATTAAAATGTTTTACTCTGATATTGTAAAATGAAATTCAGATAGGAAAATTACTTAGTGCACTCCATTTTTTAAATGTTTCCTCGGATGAACTCGAGGTGTAAAGCTGTGACTATTATTGGTTATATGGTTTTCGTTTTAAGAAATTTCAAGTATTTTTCTTAAAATTTTATTTTTTATTTTGTTTATGAAAATAAATACATTTTCAGAATATTCTTAATGATAATACATTAATATGTTAACTGTCCATACAATAATTAGTCCGTGGAAAGAAGTTAAATACGACAGTTCTTTTGTGAACCCACCTCTAAGACTTCATTCCGCGCAGTGTTTGTCAACGATCGTTTCTCAGCAATATCACTCCTGTAACGCGACAGGCAGTGAATCCAGTCCTCGCGACTCCCTGCTTCGCTCAACCTTCCCCCGCGTCGCCACCCTTCCCAAAACCGCGTTCTTCTCTCCCTCGCCCATATCCTGTGCATCGCGCCGCCGATACTGCCGTTAATCTTCACAAATCGTTAGCCGGTTGATACACAGCCCTCGCTATAACTTACCGCACTGGCCGCCAGTCGGCACTAATGTCGCTCGGACAGCATCCACCCCCAGGGCTCTGACCAGTTCACTCGCCTCGAACTGCGCCACCCCTCACATCCCGCGATACACGTTTCTCCTCTGTTTTGTCTTCGAAACTTCATTCGCAAATGGCCAGCTATTTCGAGAAATCTAGATTCTGAACTAGGAAAAATAATGATTCCAAGTGGACTAGAACTTTCAGTACTCGACGTAACTTCACATCGTATTAATAATGATCACTTGGAGAATTGGGATAACATTAATATGGGACAAAGAAGTTAATTACAAACGTACCATATCAGAAATGTTTATAAAAATACACGCGGGAGTTTGAATTTACGCGCTGGCACAATAGCTATCTGGTATTTACAATACAATATTATAACAAATTTGAATGATTTCTGTTTCTTTGTAAACATATTTTAGATTATATTTACATTTAACACCGAGTGCAATCATTGTTCTGTCATTATGTTTCTTGCTATAATATGTTACACCTGACAACGATTTAAACGTAAAGTCGAAACATTGTGTTATTCAAAGCACACAATAAATGTTATTCGTCCATAATAATAATAATAATAATAATAATAATAATAATAATAATAATAATAATAATAATAATAATAATAAGGTAGTAAGTGTTAAATTACTTATCTTGTAATTTTTGGAGGTCTATTGTACTGCTCTTCTCACACATGGTCACAAATACAAACTATGCAACATCCGTTAGAGAGATGACAACAATATTGTTTGACACACAATGTGTAGTGTTTAGACAGAGTAATTGTTAGTTGAAAATATCCAATATTTTAGTTCTAGGTTCTATTCTATACCTGGAACAAAGAGAAATATATGTGACACATATATGTTCAGTAAAGTCATTAAAGCAGTCGTAGACTTCAAATCTTCCATAAACTGTTCACTCGAGTAAGTACTAGTATGATAGTAGTGTATCTAGCTTCGACCAATCTTACAAATGCGTATGGTACGCTAAGCCGATTACAAGATGTGCTTCATATTAGTTCCGAAGATTATTCCTTTAATCAAGACAAGTGGAAGAGAATGTATAGACAACCCACTGCTATAGAGAAATGCAGGGCAATGGCGGGGCCCCTCACAAGTAAATCTCAGTTGTGACGGACACTTCAAATAAGAGAAACTGCCGCAGTAGGACCGACAGATGCAGCTAATAGTCCTATCGGGCACGAGGGAGGGTTTCTTTCTCATAGGGAGTATCATCGCCACTAAAACTTGCCATTAGGACTAATGAACTGTTGTGCGTTATATATCTCTAATTATTTTAAAATCACTTCCTGCAATCAATCATCCTCGCAGGGAATTCGTTTTAATCTAAGCGATGTACCGCGCATTAGCAGTTTCCCGTTCATGAAAACGGGAATCGTTACAGATAACGGAGTGCCAATAATCTTGAAACATAGCCAATAACGGGATTCATTTCTTAAACGGCACCTCGTATTTGTTTTCGGTTCATTTATCCGTTATTAAATGGTATCGTGATTAATAATCTTGAAAAAAAGTAAGGTTAGTATTTGATCTGGAACCGAGAGATACGTTCCTCTAGGTATAAAAATAAAATTTTCGTTTTATGAACTGAGTTAGAGAAAAAAGGTGACGTTGACATGGGAGTTTTATTTTTTCATAAACACCGATAAAAATGTTTTGTGAACTTATTATTGAAGTATGTGATACTCGACATTGAATCAACTATTAGCTCTCCTTAAGGAAGGGACAAGTAAATGAAGGAACCTCTCAAGAGAATCAAACAGAAAACTGCCGAGCAAGCAAGGGAACCCGGGGAAAAAACAAATCCGAAGTGAAGCTGCTATAAGAAGATCGGTCGTCCAAAAGAGACATCTGGAGAAGAGTTGATGCGATGAACAAGAGTAGGAAGCAGGAGGGAGGAGGGTTTCGGAGGGATAGGTGAGGCAGGGGAGAGAACGCTGTTCCGCGACGCAGTTAGCGGAAACTTGTCTTATTCAGCCTTCATTTGCGTGGGCGCTGGAACGCGAATGGGAGGGAGGGACGAAGGAAGACCCTCCGACGGACGTCAATGGGATTGGCGGACAATTATCAAAGTTTTGTCCAGAAACAAAGGACTTGCGAGGTGCGTGGCGCGTCGGAAGGGCTGTCGGCCACGTGCCACCCGCCGCGCCGCCACCGTCGTCGTCCTTATTTTAAGAGAAAGTTTTTAGTCTCTCCTCGCCCAGCGCGCTGACTCACAGACAGAGAGAATACAGTTTGGGAATAATGAAAACGATTATGAACCCAACAAACTGTATCCTACAAGTTTTCGGAGGAAAATTAGTTCGTTAATAAGGGGGAGGGTGGTTACTAAGAATGTAATTCGATTGTTCCTGTGACGTTGAATCATCCTCGATTAGCAAGCAATTCATTCCCTACGTTGTTGTCAAACAGGCGATTGTACGAATTCATGATACCATTTTACACATAAAATGTCATAATTAATACTTCATTTCGAAGAAATGATTTCATTTCAAATTATGAACAAATACGTATCTTTTTATTACACTGCGGATCATGTTACGATATTATCAAAGTGATATAAGCGCAGCACAATGTTGAAATACGTCCTGAAACATATACGCACCGCGTATAGTCGACGATAAAATTTATTATGGCCCTCTTTTTCCTGAGAGCTAAGGCAGAGTCTCTGACATTACGAGTAGATGGTAGCCAAAGAATGGAGTAGCTTGAAGAATACAGAGGATGAGAAAAAGTATATCCATGGAATTAGGGCCACTTGTATCTGTAGAAAAGAGAACTGGAGATGCACAAGACGCGCAGGCCATGATGCCATTGTGGTGGTTATGCACTCTCAGCACACATAAGGAAGTGGATAGGATAAAAGTGAAGAGAGAAACCAAAACATGATTGTTAGAACTGAAGATATTGTCGAGTACAGGATGGCATTGAGTTCTGTTGCAATAAAAATAAGAATCATTTGCTGGCTAAATGATTAACGACGTTATAATTTCTTACAATAGTACATTGTCCATTTATGCAAGCTTCAATTTAGTACAAGATAAATATTTGAGACGATAAAGATCTATGAAATGCGATTTGCCAATTTTATTATGTTCGGAATAAAACTAGATTTGTATAAATGACAACGTTGGCCACAGACACTGTTTATTAACAGAGAAGATGATACAACTTACATTACATTGATGATGAACCTATGAACTGTTTCCTCTCGGATGCCTTTAATCTTACATTTCACTCAAATCTTACTATGATGGGTGAAGATTCCTTCATTTCAATATTCTTTTCCGTTTCTTGAATTATATGAGAATCCTCTTTGAAATAGACAGAATATACCATGTGATAACTTGCAGTCAGGTGCAATTTTGGAGCCGGGAATCGAACCCGGGATTACCGCTGTGATCGCAGGGGTGTTAACCACTACCACCCACACCAAATGGTGTAGAGTTGTGGAAAGTGAACAGGTGGTGTAGTGGTTAACACCCGCGCTATGATGCAGAAATCTCGCGTTCTCCATGTGAAGGAACACGGAAGAAATATATGCAGAATATCTTGAACTTTTCGACATCTTGAACTCTTCATCCAACGACCTACCCTCCTTAGACTTAGGAACTCTAACCCTTACCAGCGATTTGCGCATCGCAGAGTGGAATGCTCATAAACGCACACAGACGTCGTCGTTTCATTTGGATGCACGACGAAAACAACATGATACGTTCACAAACATGCGCTCTTTTCTCTCTTCCCTTCCGTTCCCTCCACCCCTATTCTCTCCCTTCGTCGCCGTTCCCCCCTCCCATCTCACCCTTCTCAGCTGACGCACAGGAAAGAAATGAGTTTCGTGGCAATTATAAAATGCTGGCATAAACCGCAGGGGAGTATGGGATGGGTTTTAAAAGTAAAAGAGGTCTGTTGGCGTGTCTAGGAATGTTATTGTCCATTATGCAACTTTCAGACGGTTTTGGAGTAATACAAAGGAATATTTAAACAATTTTATCCACAATTTTGCGAATTGGAAAATAAATAATGATAGGAAATAGAGAACGATTGTTTTTTGTATATTCACAGAATTCACACTAATGAAAAATTGTAAACAGAAGAAACTATGAGGGAAACTAAACAACTGGTCATTGAAATAGATACATAAGTTGGTTGATATTTTTAAAAAACCTGTAAAACTCGTTTATCAGGAGTCGAATAACAACCTCATTTATTTCTGGGTTTAAAGGAAGCAAATTCGATATCCCTTAATCTTCATTTACCTCGTGAATGTCCAAGAACGAAAGTGTTTATGTATCGACACAAACCACGCTTCCATAAATTACTTTTATTTCAGGAACATCCCTCCCCTTTCAAATCCCCTATCTTCCATCCCCTTCCCCGCATAAAACCCCGACGCAGAATTATCCACAGAGAGACAGTGAACCCGCAACAGGAGACCCCCGACCACGGTGTGCGCTAATTAATAAAATATCACGATCTTCCCATGCATTTTCCATGGGAGTGTTACATAATGTATCCACTAATTCAGCGAGGTCTAAGAAAATAAGGTATGTGTGCTGCCGCACAGGGAAAGTTCAGCTCGCAGAGTTTCCGTCAACATGCAATTGTGCCGCATTCTCATCACTCACTTTTTACATCCATTGGGTTCAATTATTCACGACATTAATTTGCAGTAAAATTACCTTACTCATTGTTTGGATATTTTATCAGCCAGTAAAATCAAAAGTATGTGGTAATATCAAAATCATAAAACACAAGTCGAGGCTTATTGATGATGTTTTTTGTGTTGACGGAAAACTGTACAGTGTACAATTAATATATTTTGTCACATTGTGTTGTTTCATTTACTATCAACGTTCATTATACTATTCTTTTTACTCGGAATACGTTATCTTCATCAATTCAGAATTTTTTCGTCCAAATACCGTAAATAATTATCTTAATTTTGTAAAAAAAATTATTGTTAGTGGTTTTATTTTAATTAAAAATAGCTTAGTGTATATGAATTATTACTCGATGAAGGTGAAAGTAAAATCCAATATCAACGTTGCACCTAAAAGAAATTTTTATTCAATAAGAGCGTAACACAACTCATTCGCGAACATGCCTCCATTGCAAACAATGTGACGTGTCAATAAAATAAAAGGGAGATTCTTTTTTTACAATGAAGTCGACGCACACCCTCATACGAACTTCTTCAATGTTCAAAATACTATTGAAATCGCAGAAAAAAATTAAAACGCAACTGGAAGTTTTTTCACAACGGAAGTAAATATATGGAATATAAATGTTCATAGACAAATGCGTCCCAAGAGTGAACGAGTTCTATTGGAAGAGAATTAAAATCATCACTCCCCACGGAAAAAAAGTATAAAACGAAAAAAGGTTGCTCAAATGCGAAGAGTATTTCGATTTTGCCTGCACCCCCTTTTTCACAAAACTGATCCATTTACAATGCCCTATTGTTTTGTGATCTTTCTGTCCAGGCCATTTTTCCTGTCCCTTCGTTTTCCATCAGAACAGCTGCGTCGTCAACAGCAACCAGCGTCGACATGGACAGTAGCGCCAGTGGTCATGTTGGCAACTAAAATAGTGATGTTCCTTTTTTAGGTGTACCTTGTACAATGCAAGCAGTTTTTGTTGTCTCAAATACTATGCATGTTGTGGTGGCATCCATTCTCCTAAACTAAATTGAATTCAAACAAATTGTTCTGGTTCATTTCCTCTCATTGTTTTAATATACCAATAGGGTTTGTGGAAAAGTTCTATGGATAATGAAATCTTTATCTTTTCGGGAGTTTTGTGCAGATTGGATAAAATAATGTAATATCTAAATTGAAAAATAAAACACTGGAACAATGTAATGTGTCGGTTTGGATGTTTCTGGAAGCATTTTTAAGACTTTCGGGAGATAACACCTTGTTTGTTTTCAACAGGTATATGGATATGTTTACTAAGTTCTTAGTGTTTCAAATGTTTAATTTCTTGATCGAATGTTATTGACTACATTAAATATTTTGAACATTTCAAACTTTCAAATGCTTAATCATTCAGGTTATGAACTGTTTGCAGGCAAACTAAGTAAATAAATGACAACAATGAGTGACAATTAATAGAGTGAAATGAAATGAAAACAACTGCATGTTGTTTATGATTAATTTGACCATTAAATAAATCTAAAACATATAGATATGTAGAAATTTTCTTAAAATGTGTCCATAATATTCAATATTTCCGTATATTACATTTAGCCGTATGAAAGAGAGCGACAAGTAAAACACTTCAAGAACTGCTCTTCTGCCTCACAGGATTTCATGCTAAGACCCTGGCAGACAAACCACCAACGTTTGCTTAATCACCGTTATTATCCTGTCACGAGCAGGTGCCCTGCGTACTGGAAGAAGGCTCGATGCTCCTCCGAAGGGGACAGGCAAAGACGCGCCCACTAAAGGACGCGAGGGTGGCTGCCCTGTCGCGACGGCGGGCGCGGCATGTAGCCAGGGCTTCGCAGGAAAGATGCCTGTCTAGCAGAGTAAAAACCTTCCTCTAGCTATGGCGAGAGTACAAGGGTGAAAGCTTTCGCTATGCTATTAACATCATCCAATGGTTCGAAGCTAGGGATAAATTGAGGCCATCAAGAATAGGGCTGGAATTGTTGAAGTTAATATAATGCCTCAATATAAAAATTACTGATTAATTATTCCGAGAATTAATTATTATTTTAATAGTCCGAGAAAGGTTATAAAGATTATAAATGTAGTATTACTCAAAATGAATGAGAAAATATATGCGGAGAAGACACCGATCTCACAAGAGAACGAGATAATCTACGTTTTATTAGTTGCTAACAAGGGAAATCCGGAGTGATGGAATAAAAGTTTCAAATAACTATTGAGAAGAACAATTACAAGACCGAAACAGCTGGGATTCAACTGTACAAGCCGGGTGAATGTTTTGTAACATTCTCCAATAATACTTGACGGAAAATTGTTAATAACTGATTTTTCCCCAAATCTACCCACCCCCACCCCCATATTCTGAATTGAAACTTAGAACTTCAAAGTCACAGAAATTACTCGTTACTACCATAAACTTTTATAGATTAATTGATATTGGTGACATGGTGAATCAGAGTTTTTGACTGGACATAAATTAACAATTGACATACATCATTGACAAATCCATTAACTCACCATCATCTTCATTCTTGGTCCATAAACGATGTCACTTATCACATCACGCATATCAACACATTAAAAGACTCCGCCTAACGAGTATTACTTGACATTCGCGACACACTCCCCAAGATTTCATTAGGGCAGATAGTGACATAAATGATTCTATTAAGCGAACATATTTTGAACAATCTCGGTTCTTTTCTTACCTACAGCTTCTTCCTCTTTCATTCCATATGATTGTATATCTTATGTAAGCAAGCGAGCGTTTTCCCACTTATGCCCTCACGCCTCCGAATCCCGCGTCCAAGCAAACGGCCTCGCCCGCCATGCCCTAACTTATCGAGCGGTTCTTCCCCCTGCGCGTTGCATCACGGAGGCCACCTGAGGGGCAGCAAGGGCAGCGGAAGCGGAAGGAAGGACCGGTCGTTCGGTCGGCCGCCCACCGAGGCGGCTGGACGCAACCGTCACAGGTAGGGTTTACATCGGTGGCAGTCATAGCGGAGAATACCGGGTACTCTGGGGATGACAGCGACCGAGGTTGTAGTTGTAGATTGGTCGCCACTTGGTTGCGCCACGGGGAAATGTATTTCAACGTGAAAAGACAGAATCAGAATAATGCGGGAGATAATGTCGGAAAAAAAACCTTAAAAAATGATAAGTTGGAAACGAGTAAATATTGAAGATAGATGAAAATGACGTTGCGATATTTGTAATGAGTAATGGTCAATATATAACGTAGAATAAATAAGGAGAGGATGAATGAGAGGTAGAAAAGGAAGAGATGCGTGGTGAGTCGAAGCTCACGAGAGTGGAGGGAGAGAAGGGGATCACGAATCTCGACGCGAAAGCGTCCGGCAGCGCCGTAACGCGATTACGTCGTGAATCACAGCGACGTGGTCAGGGTTGGCGGAGCGGACACCACTGAAGCGGCATAGCACAGCGCATGGGAAGGAGTTAGGAGCCAAGGAAGTGGAGAGGGGGACGGGCGATAGGGATGCCGTTCGAAGGATAGACACGAGACTGACAACCATCACCAGAACGTCACAGTTGCAAGAGCAGTCGACGTTCCTCGCAACTACGTCACCCCACCCTACCCCACTCCGTTGCCGCCAAACGCTACCGCTGTCACTGTGCCACAGCAGACAAGGACAGCGGGGACCCGGCGCGAGGTGGGGCCTAACAGGATTAAAGCCAGCCCTTTGTAGCGGGGAAATGGCTTAATTTTCCGCCTATGTGCCTTCGCGATGAACGGAATTACAAACAGGGGCCGCGGAGGCCCTCCAACGTGGTCGGGCCTCGTCATTAGGGAGACAGCACGCGCAAAACTCGCGACGGTAGAAGAACAGGAATACAGGACAGCATGGTCAACGGTGAGGCAAACGGTGGTTCTAGCTATGGCGACTTGGTCGAATTACACGAGTTACGGATGAGGAGGATGTGGTTTCCTCTTCTAGTGATTTATCGTGTCCTCACAACTTCTCTCTTAAATAGTTGTAATTAAATAGTTCATTATTTATAAAAATAATTGAACATCATGTGAGAAAGGAAAAAAAATCTATTTTGACTACACCTGGATCATAATGCAACAACTTCTTGAAAGAGATATAACTCACTTGGAAATAAATAAATGATAGAAAAAACATAATACTGTTAGCCAACACTGTTTATTATAATTTGTGAATATAATTTACGTGAGTTCAAAATCATAATACACGAAGCGTTCCAGCGCTTTACAAATACGCAAATGGTTGACTATAAAAAATTATCATCGGTTATAATACAAATTTAAATTATCGTACATGTAATGCGGAAATTTTCTATCATCACTTAGAATAAAACTATAGACTTTTCTTTGATTTCGAAATCTTCAAAGAGCTGACTTTCTTCATAATGTGATTAACTTCGGGAATTCAGTCAAATCAATAAAGGCAGTATATGAGCGTATAAAATGCCAATATGCGGTGTGGTTAATATTAATATATTTCTAATGAAGAGTTATTTCAATCGACCAAATACTTATTTAAAAAAGGATAGTTGATAAGTACATACATATGAAAGTTCTTATTCGAAAACTTATGCAAATGGACCTTTTGGTTATTAAATAAATACAAAGAAATGTTGATGAACGGTAATTTTGTTCGACAGCTCAATAGGAGGAATTTCACCTCTCCATTCATTCTGGAGCAACTCCAATAGCTTTCGGATCGTCGATTGTGAAGTAAAAGTCGAAAAGCGCGCAAGTACATCGGCTTCACGTGTCGCTGAACGCCACAGCAATGGTAGCGACCGTCCACTTCGCTGCCTCCGCGCCGCCGTCTCACCCACCCAACCACCTTTGCCAATGGCGAAGCGAAATCCCTTCAGGCGAGCTCAATGTCCACCGGAATACTGATGAGGCAGTCGGTAGACGACATCTCGGATAGCCCACCCACGAGGGGACACAGCTCTGTAGTCCCCGCTGGCATTTCGTGATTTTCAGAAGGGATGAGTGACAATCTCTTGGTTACTATCGCATTTCTTTTCCCATTTTCTTCTCCTGTAGCCAGGCTTTTATAAGTCTCAAAACAACAATACCCTTTGACCAATTGAGATGAGAGATTGGATATTCTGGTTCGGTCATTTCACAAATTTGGTTTTGGAGGTATTTCTGTTGTACACTTCATATAACATTGAAATGATTTTATAATTATGAGAAATAACATTAACATTGTTCCTCAATAATGATAATAGAGTACATTTTCCGAAATGAAATTCCAAAATATATTTTCTCATTTAAGGGTTAAAATAATTCTGAATTCAGACTGCAGGTTCACTGAACTATTTTGCCCAATAAAAAAGTTTTCATAGATATTTAGAAAAAATTTTTTTTCGAGAAGACACGATTTCTTTCTTCTAAAAGATTAACCTCAACATTCCTCTTTATTTCATTGTCGTGTTCGATGTTTGTGATTTCTTAAACTGTAAGGTTTTTAAAACATACTAACGCGTACAGGTATCAATAAAATACTAATTTACTAATTAAATTAGAAAAGACTAATCAAATATATAT
>NNCF01127889.1:759028-784028 GCA_002313205.1 Laupala kohalensis
TATATATATATATATATATATAAAATCGTACATTTTATTACACCGTACCTGTTTATGTTTTGAGGGACATTCCATTGAGTCTACTACCGTAACATCTCGGGAACAGTGTATGAGCCTGAGAGCACCCTCTAGGTCTGCCCCGTGTCGGAGGCTGCCGACTCAGCGTTCACCCTGCCCGCCCGAGCTGGGCTGGAATTTTGGGCTACAGGTGACCTTCCAGTATGCGCACTGGTAGACGGGGACACGTCTAGCAGTCGTATCCCTACTGCTATATGCACTAAGAGTAGCCGAGCAGCAATCCTGCTATCCGATCGGAAGTGAACACCAACTTAATGGTATTCATATCTTCCTACCCTTGTTACGGGTAGGGAAACCACAGCCCGGCAGAGACCAACCCAATTAAGGGGCGTCAGTCTGTCCATTTCAACCTGAGGGCTCAATGCACCTACCCTGCCTACTCGTTTTAAGGTACTGAGTGGCACCCGAGACTAAGATCGTGACCACCCAAAGATCATGACTTATTCTCTACCACTTCGAGAAATCCCCAGTATCCGATCTGTTACTCGGGGGCTTACCGGAGATGGGGTACGGAGGTGGTGGGGCTCGTCCGTTCGTCCAGTGGTCCACCGAACGGCTGCCTGCTTAATCCAGGTACGCCCAATTAAGGGGTTACCCTTCATGCACCTAGCTGTGCTCGAAGGCAAGCCCTCTCTCCATGTTACGGAATCCAGAAGCCTTACTGGACTACCGAGCGTTCGATGGGTAAAGGCTCCAGACGCAACCCGTTTGCCTCTCTCATTTATCCGGGACATCCGTTCCATTTACCCAGTGGTATCTGGGATATGGGCCGGGTATGTGTCTCGGTAGTAGAACACTAAAGGTGGTGGAACACAGTGCACCCCCCGCAGTCAGAAAGGTTGCCCCCTCTACGGCGAATCCGTCGAGGCCCCTTGCGGGGTTCTCTGCTCGTGTTAGACAGGTTTGCCCATCAGCCTGGGTTTCCCCCAAACAAGGACAGGCGTAAGAAAAGTAATGGAAGTCGACATTGTACACTCAGTGGACATCGTCTACCGGAAGGAATGAAGCAACAGAAAAAAAAACCCGCCAACTATTCTTTACCGTTCCCGTATGCTAGATCATATCAAGCAATGAAGAGAAAATAGCGTATCACAGAGATATAATCCGGCAAAAATGAGGGTCTTAATTTCATGTGCGGTAACGGTATTTCACTCCAAAGAATTTTTAATTACTCACTATAATATTTTTTACTTTTAATTTTATCTTTTAATGTTTTATATGTCCCACTCGAGGTTGTCATGTTGCAAATTTCTTAACTTTAAAATTATATTTACTTCAATTCATCGCATAATTTGTGCTAGGTATGATTTCAAACGATTTAGACACGTATATCACTTTTATGTCAATTCTATTAATTGAATTATTGAAATGAAAGCAAAAAAAAAAGTTGTATAATTGCTTTTGAAAATAGTGTGTCAAGATGTTTATAACAGTCTATTTCTGAGCTACTACTAACATACTACTCCCACCCTCAGTGGCCATGTTAGTTTATCTCCATCAGTTTCATTAATGATTTATATTAAAAATGATTTACATTTACTTCACAATCGGTTCGATCGTATTAATTTTCCAATTCAAATAGCACAATTTCTTCTGAACTCACTGAATTATATTGTACTTTTTTAATTAAAATTTTCTTGGTGCATCCCAGAAGATCACAACTTCCAACTAATGGGGATACTACCATGAGGAGTGAAGATAGCAATAGACAGTATTATAGGTTTCGCCCTACATACAAACACATATGAATGTATTTCCCCTACTACTATTGAAACGATCATTCATTTATATTAACTGATCATGATCATTTATCGATACATTTGATTGTATCTATCACACAAAATAAGGTTTATTTAGTTTTAGACTTTTCAGTCTTTCCCACACAAACCTAACCATAAAATTCGACTCAATTCCTGATATACGGTTTTTGTACTCTGGAAGTTCTAAAGATTTATTAGAAAATTCCATTTTCAATGATTTGGGCGATCACAATAGTTCCTCGTACACGCAAAATGGAAACAAAATTTTAAAAAATATAATAGCGTCATAAAATTCTGAAGTGTCGATGAATCTAAGCGTGTTTAATAGTTAGATACATATATACGTGCAAGGCTCAGAATAACATTACACATTGTGTAGCGCTATGCCCTGACCAAGTGTTGACTTTCCACATGTGATCCAGAGTTAGCGAGTGTAAAGAAAAAAGGTTCGCTCCAAAAAGTAAATACACCGCATTTTTCATGCACCGATGGCATTTCATAGTAATGTAAAACAACAACGTGAAGAAGACCACGAATCTGTCAGTGTGCACAATATGTTTCCGTAATCAATGTTCCCTCCGAATTCACTTCAAATTTCATAAAAAAGTGTATCACATTCACATGACCTAGAGATAATTTCGGATCGAAAAAAATGCCGAACGTCAGATTGAGGTTATCAATACTCGCCATTTGCTGGGAAAGGGGTGTAATGCGAAACGCGGCGTACAATTGAATACTGATGACACAGAAAGCAGAGAGAGAGAGAGATGTACGAGACAGCGAGAGAATGGAGGAATGTAATTAAGTCAATGAGAGGAAGAAAGCAGAAAGATATAGGAAATGAAAAGAGCCAGAGTATACCTGTATAGAAATAAACGAGAGATCATTACCAGTAAGCAGGAACTATGGAGAAAAATGAGAACGGATGAATAGAGTAGAACGAACAGAAACAGAAAAGAAAAAAATAAGTAGATTTTTAGAATGGAAAGAGACGAGAGTGAATGAGAGAGAGAGAGGGGGGGAAGGTCGATTCGCAGGAACGTTTGGAAGCGATAAATCAAGTTATCGATATGACGTGGCGTTGTGATGCAATTTCAGTAAAAGCTCCGGATCGAACTATTAAAATGAAATATTCGGTTCTCCGACATTTTCTGTATTCGCCGTTCTGCTTGATGCTTCATTCCGGTTTCTGAATGGGGGATTAGGTTAAAGGGAAACCACAAAAATTAAAGCACCTCCGTAACATTAAGGTTAATTAATATTTGTAGTTCCCGGTTTCTAATACTATATTGCTAAGCAACGACAACGCATCGACAACAAATAGATGATTCGTCAAATGAAACATCTTGCAACTAAGAGAATATTTATTCGTATTCCAAAATTATTATAACATTTCAGCAGTGCATATTTCAAAATGTTTAAATTTCTTAATTAATTATGCACTCTTCGTAACATGTAGACAGAGAGTTAAAAAACAAAAAAAAATCTTTATAATTTAATCCAATGATCCCGTGTTGGTTCACTCAAATAAGAAAATTGTGGTACACTATTTGTTACCTAGTGAAAATCGGTAAAATTCATTGGCAAGTTTGTTTGGAGACGCAGTATCAGTGGACGGACCTAGGAGTTTTTCTTAACAGTAATACTTTATCAAAGTAATACCTAAAAGAAAATGATATATTGAGTGAATATATGTATTCATCATCGAAGTTTATAGTGTAAACATGATGGAGAAGTATATTGAATGATGAACTGCAAACGAATGAAAGTGAAAAATCTCCACTGTGAACACGATCCTCAGAAGTGTCTTATCGTCAGGAGCACCGTATACCCTCAGCTTAGTGTCACTGACGCCCGACTAGCGTAGGATATCCCATTGAACGCATGAGATCATTAACCCAGCGATCTAAAACGCCCGATGCATAATCTATCATAGCATCTCGTAAGTACGATAACGCGCGCAGGCAACCGGGTAGCGATGGCAGATATCAAAGCGTGAACGCTTCAGTGGGTACTGTCCGCCCACCATGCTGTAATCACAGACTGTAATCAACGAATTTTCTACACTAAACAGAGAATTTTATTGAAAATATTTAAAATAATATGAAAGTTTCCCCAATTATTATTCTTTCAATTATCAAGATTATACTCATCCGCATTATATTTATCCCCATGTTAGAAGTTTTATCGATACACTTAAAATTTTCAAGACAATTTTTCAGACTGATCCCCAGTTCCAAATATTTTTTATAATAAATTAGAATCTTTATATAAAAAATCTACGGATATTATTAAATAATAGCATTCTGAATCGCCCTTGATTAAGGATCTTTCTTTCCAGTTAGACCTACCACGACAAAAAGAGGACCCGCTGCCAACATCCCTAACCTCGACTCAAGACCCCAACAACCACTATTGCCGAAATTAAGAGTATTTTCTCCAACTACTGTTATACGACGTGCAACTTCAGGTTGCAGATAATCCCTCTCGACCCATGTTCCATATCAGACAGCCCTAATTACGGAATAATATTTTGAGACTTGCTCTCCTCTAGTCGTGCCCGGAGCATCTAAAACTGAACGGGAGGGTACGCCTGTCGGAAAATGAGGAAGCGACCAGGAGGAGAGGGGTCGCCTTACGAAACTTCATCCTTGATTAAGCGCCTCAACCCCTAAAAAAACGCGGCCGCCGCACCCAAGGGCATGAAGATGACTGGGGGTGGTGGAGGAGGAAAAGCATAAGTTTCGCGCGTGAGTCGTGGGAGTTGGAGGATGGCTCCCGTGTTGCTGGGCCTCACCGCGGGTCACCCAAGAACACGATGGTCCCCTCCGGCACAAGAGGGCTCTCGTCGATGTCGAAAGGTCGCAAGCAGGGATAGGGCAGATCGACAACCGCTGTACAAGATGGGAAATATCAAGAAAGGATCTCCTTTCCTTCACTTCACTACTCTTACTCTCTTACTCAATCTAGTTATTACCAGGGTTTTTGGCACTTCGTAATTTTCTCACGATTGTATATGCTCCTTGTTCTCTACTTTCTCTTCTGCTTATTATAACAATTCTATTTCTCCTAGATCACCGATTTGAATTTTAACAGATTTATTTTATCAACATTATAATTTTTAATATGTTGTCGTAACTATTCTGACCAATATTAAAGGGTCAAAAAACGTAACGCATTTTCATGTAGTCTATGGAAGCGTTTCATTAAATAACATTATTAATAAATAAATGAAATTAAATCCTCTATTGTTAGTCTTGTCAAGATATTACGCGTTACTCCCTCAATCTTAATTCGAAAGATAATAGGGGTAGATATATTCCATCACCTCTTCTCCCAAAGACGTTTGACGCTAGTTAAAACAGCTTGAATCTTGGTGAAACGAATGCTGAGTGAAGGAGGAAGAATGGCATGATCCACAGAACGCAAAGAAGGAAACGACAACATAAGCTAAAAGAGACGAAACCACTTAGATCAATAGAGAAGACAAATGAGAATGGAGTCAAAGAGTGTTGCACACACTTTCTCCGTCGTTGTCGGCGGTAACTCCTTCGCCATCTCCGCCGGCGCTGAATATGCAGCAGTAGGGAGGGGAGACGGCAGACCCGTCCTAAGGAGTGGGGGGGGGGCAAGGGTGGGAAGAGGGTCTGAAGGGGCGGGGAGAGGGTGGAGGGTTACGGAGGAGAGGAGAGGGGAGGATTAGCCCGCGCGTTCGCCGCCTGAGGCCACGACTAATTGAATTCCAGGGCAGTGGCGGTGGAGAGGGACGGAGCCAGCGAAGGGGTGACCGACCGACGCGACGGACTAACGGAGGGACGAGGAATCGAGGGCGGGGACTACACTGAGGGTGAGGGGAAAGCGGAAGTGCTCGATGAACCGAGGGGATGGGATGGGGGAAGGGAGGGATGATGGGGGCGACTGAGTTGGAAACAGTCCTGCGGTACGCTGGGAGTGATGGATGTGGCTACAGCACAGGAGGAAGAGCCAGGGTGACTGATGTTAATGCTAGTTCAAGACTTGCTTTGACCTGGTCACGAAAAGATCATTTCTTGGAACTCTCGGGATGAAGGGATCAAATTACTCTTATGATTCAAGAAACTTCGCATTTACATGTTAAGAAACGCATTAAGTCATTCCTTTCGCCTTCATGCTATTGTACTAATGTCAGAGGTTAGTAGTATACAGGGGTACTTGATCGGATTAGCTATTCGGTTCATTCGAAAACGATCATATCTCGTCTCAATCCATTGCACCCCTTAATAATTCAATAGGCTCTATACTATTCAATGTGTGATACAAGTTTCATGTTCTTGAGACTCAGTTTCGATATAGCCATAACAATGTGGTTTCTCGGCTACGTCTTGCACAAGGTATTCAAACGAGTCTACTTATTTTCATGGAGTCGTTCATCACATATATAGTGCCTAAAGAATGTGAAAATCTTGTTATTCCCTGCACGACGTATCTTGACAATAATCGAAAATATATAGCTCACAAATATATATGTGTATTTCATTTTCCGATTAAGGTTTTTCATTTTTATTTTCCATTAGGAAAATATTTGTGGAAAAGAGAAGTCCTCTAAATTCTAAACAGACATAATTACGATCTCTTTGACGCATAAGAATTGGTACTCAACGGAATAGTGACATATGAAGAAAAGGAACAAAGAGATACTGTGACAGACTGATTGGTAGCTGCAATAAAACGAAGGATCGCCAAATTGATTAAGTCAAACCAAATGAAATAGACAGGTCGTAAATGAAGAGGAGTGGAGAAACGAATCGTGATGGACATGGCATCAAAAAGGAGGAAAATAGAATTCGTAAAAGTGAATATGAACACCCACTGAGTTGACAGTATTATTGGCATCCGTTCAACCAAAACAGACGTCGTTCAACTGATCGAGGAGTCTACTTGTTTATCAACAATGTCTTAAGGGATTGTAAGATAAATTTTGTTCTCATCATTTAAACGCAGTGTAAGAAGTGTATGAATGACAATGATCACCGGTGCCCTAATTATGGACTTACTTCGAACTTCACTTCTTTGCATGATAAAAGAAATGTAATTTTCTGATAGTTACACAAGAATAAACTAACAACTACATTTGCTTGTCCGTAAAGTTAGAAACCGAATTACCTTTCTTTTTTTCCTTTTGATTATAAAATAGATCATGGGTTTCCAGTAGTTGTAAGAGAATATAATGTGTCGTTTTTGGTTTAGATGTCAGAGGAATACACTCAACTGAACTTTCACGTATGTTAAAGCTGTTGTCACAGGCCCTTGCAACGATAGCCGCAGCAGTTGCCATAGCTGATAGAGATATATATGCACACACCCTATTAATTTTTTTAAATTTATCCAATCTCAAAATTTCTCCGTAGAAACAAGAAAAAAATCTCCACGAAAGAACCCTTCTTTCCTAAGTCGAGTTTCGCTTCAAGTAAAGTACCAACAGCACGCAAAGTCTTCAGAGAATCGACCTTACGGACGTACTGGGTCATTTGCAAAGAAGAGAATACAATTATGATTTACAACTGACTCCGTCGCTTTCGACAGAAAAGTCTCTTTTGGCAGAGACCTGCGAAGACGAAAAAGAACTGCCGTCGTGGAACTTGCGTCGAGTTCTTTCACGTGTCGAGAATGCTAAAAAGCCCTTCAGGAAGAATGGGACGCTTCGTTCGTTAGCCGTGGTTGTTTGGATTAGTCGGGTATTGTTTGTGTTCTCTCTTTCAGCGCTGTGGAGTGGGCGGGCGCGTTCCCAAGTTGACTGCTCATAAGAAGTACCTGAGCTGACCACAAGATCGCGCTCATAACGAACGGCAAATGTCTTGCGTCAATAGTGACACGAAATGTGAGGAAAGGAAAACATTCATGATTAGATGGGGAAGATAGGGGGATACTTCAGTACAATTGAAACGCTATGCTGGAAGTTCGAACATTTACTGTAGGGTTAAATAATAGTTTGCGTTCGACGAAGACAATTCTGAAAAATTAAACTATGACATCACACTAAATCTTAAAAAGCTGAAACCGTATTAAATACCTCATCTGCGTGAAAAGCGAACGGTTTAGATTTAACAAAACAATTTTTTTAAATGTAAGAATTCATTCTTCGCGGGAATGATATTTTTGTATCCAGTTTCATAAAACAAATTTTTAAACATTATTATTCTTTCCAAATTTTAATATCAAATTGGGTTCATAAAAATTTTTCCCGAATGAATCATTTAACTTGAAATTGACCAGATAGTGGATAATACAAGATCTCCTGAAACAAATTTTATAGCCTACAGCAATTAAACCAGTTAATGTGGGTTTCACTACAGTCCTCAACTCATATAGGGTAGTTTTCTCTATCATCTCAAATCAAACCGAAACACATTTCTTGAACTGCCCCATTTCTTTACCTACAATATCGGTATTCGCGTAATTCAGGAATTACTCCACGAACAACAACACCTCAGTAAATGAAGTTCACAACACTATTTATATTGATATGCTGGGAGAATCAGAGGACGGCAAATGGAGCGTACTCTGAACGGTACACTTTTTTCGCAATTGAAATTTAATGCGTACATGCAGAATGAAATTATTTATTTAACGGTCAGAATTTGTATGTGAAGACAGATAAATACACAATTCGATGCCATCTAAAATATGTTGCAACATTTATTATTGCTTTATTCATGCAACATAGAAAGTCAGAGGCAAAGTTGGCAAATACGGTGAAATCTTTAAAATGGCATTTTTGGAAGGAATGGTGACTCGTAATTGAACAATATCTTCTTCCCAGTCATTTATTCCCACGTATTACAAGAATCGGAGCACTCTCTAAATAGTTTCAAACCAAAAATGTAAATGTTTTTCAATTTCTATTTCAAAAATATATGTTATGAAGATATGTGTTGATATTCATTTTATACACATATAAACATTTCTCTACTTCAAAGTAATTTTTTGTAGGTTATCACTCTAAAAATTAAAGAAGCAGTGCCATACACAATTACACCAATGTACTTATCTACTTTCCACAGTGCATAAAGCCAACTTCCCACAGAGGCTAACTTTTCATTCTACTGACGACGTAGGTAGGCCATCAGGGCAGAGTGAGAAAGGCCTAAAATTTTCTTTTCCTTTCCTTCAGAAGCTACGTCGTCAGAAAACCGCGCATAAAAGCCCATTCGTGGGTTCATCCACAACCCGCGGAGTAGTACGGAAATAGAAAAAAAAGGAGGAAAAAAAAAAGGATTTACCATTTTACTTTGGAGTCGCAAGATCTTCAAAAGCTTAGGATGCGTGCGTTGAAGACGCTTTACTTAAGTAGACGCACTGCATCACTTTGAAAGGTCGATTTGCAGGCGCTCGTTTGCTTGCACTACCCATAAGAATCCAACCACTCGTATACAACTTTCACTCGGGAGAGAAAATAACTCAAATGATGTATATGCGAAGAAAATATGTCATATCCACTTTAGGTACAGAATAAATTCAAGAACCCTTCTTTAAAATATTTAAAACATTCAAAAGAAAGATTACTTACGCATATTTCTGTTTGTAACAAAAACAATTACAGAAAATTTTATAACATTTTTAATTTTTCAAAAAATATCAAAACACACAATTTTATGTGAATGAATGGAAAAAATTAGTAATCCTTTGCAAAATGCATTATTCGCAAAAAAAAAAACTTTTAAGATTTATGGGAGTGGCTGAATAATTCCTCCCGCCGTCTTTGTTTTCTGTAATTTGGCTTGACCACTAGAAAACTGCAAAACAAATCTTGAAACGCTATTTACTTCAACATTATTCCTAATCTTCAGTAATCAGTATCGTGGAGCAAGAACGCATTTAAAAAACATAACTTCTCATTTGTTTAACATTCCTCTCATTTCATGAATTGTCTATTATTGCCATATTCGTCTGAGGTAGGTGAACTTGACATAATGACTACCTCATTCTCTTGGACTACTTAAAAGTAATAACATGCAGTTCGAACACATGTCCCATCTATCAGAGCAAAGCGAACACACAGAGACGCATTCGTGTGTCAGATTAGAATCGTTCTGGTGAAACTGATGGTCTCCCGCCAGGGCGACTGTAGTTGTCCCCTTCGCTCCGTCGCAAGTTCGCGATCACAGAAGACCAAATCCAAGCCTTGAGCTGTTCCCGTGTCGTCGGTTCGAGGCAGAGAGAGAGGAAGGAAGGAAGGAAGAGGGGATAATGCTGGAGGCAGGAATCGCACACAGCCCGCGGGGCATGTCAAAGGTGACCCTCGGGCGGGTAGTTGCATCCGGTGGTGCGGAGACAGCACAGGAACACACACCTATGTCCGAGGCACGATCGTTGCGGTCACCAGCTCTAGTCCTCGACATGCCTCACGTCCCCTACTGCAGCGAGGCGGCCGCCGCTGACCAGAGTGCGACGGGGGTGGCTCATTAGCGGAGTAGCAGGACGATGTACCCCTCCTTTCGCAGCGTTTCCACCTCGTAGCAAGAAGCATTATCACTCTCTCTCTCTCCCTCTCCTTTCTTTTCTCCCCGCTACCAATTGCCATAACGCTAAAGGGTAACTTCTTTTTAAAACGTTCATTTATTTCTTCCGGCATTCTCACTCTGGGAGAACAGGTTTGGATGTGAGATAAAGAGGAAGAGAAGGATTTCTCCTACTTTTACCTATCAATTATTTCTTTTGTGATTTGTTTCAAATTAATGCATAGCACAGCCCAATTGTGGTTAGATGCTGTCTCCCAGGTGAAGTCACATAACGATCAAAGACTCAAACCGCAAACTATTTAGTAATTTAAAAAATATATATAGGTTGAGGCTACTCGCGGCTCAATAACTTTCTTTTTTTAAAAATAGATTTCGACGTCCACGTTTACTTTAAATTTATTACGTTCCCTTCATTTATTGAAAACGAAAAACTGGATAACAGTCATGTTTGTCATTCATTGCTTTCAACATAAAGTGGATCCATTGATTGGTACTCTCGTGTTACTGAGACTTCAACATCTTCGCTCGTACTCACAATTCTCTCTTTAATATCTTCATCGCTACGGACTTCATCTGCTTGCGTTATCATTTAAGGATATCCTCAACCACGCGCGTTTCTCGTCTGCAAAGCCTTTCATTTCCACCCCTCCTCGTCCAATCAACCCTCTCATCACTCCTCCCTTCCTCCTCCTCCTCTCTCATCAAGTGAACGTACAGTACGCCTACGCTTCTCGGCCCGTCGCCAATGCCGCATCCTGACGTGCGTGATTCAACTCACCTTCACTTCCTCAACGAGGAACAATCAAAACCTACGATTCAATTTAAAGTTTGATTAGATTTTAACCGCTTCGCGGACATCCAGCTGAATTTTCGATCGTATCTTCAGGACACTGCTTTCTAATTAAGCAAAAGAAAACCAGAATTCCAGTCTGAAGAAAGGTATTCTGGTGTCTGATGGATTTGAAGAACAAGACGTAAACTGAACTCATCAACTGAAGTGTACTCATGAAGTCCCTCAATATGCCCACTTTTGTCTAATGAGATCTTGTTTAAGAATATAATTACTTTCACTTAACAAAAGAGTTTTAATTTTTCTGGTTACATATCACTACTTTCACTGATAAAATTCTCCCTAAAACTTCTCTAATTCATGATAAAATACATGTGTGATATTCTGTATAAAACTTGTTCTCAACTATTAGATATTTAAAAATATGTAATAAATGAACGTTTTAAAAATATTTTTAGTCATTTTCTGGTAATTTACGTTCTACATACGCTTTGAATGAAGATATGACGTTAATTTTATTCATACATAATTAAATAATTAACAAAACTCCTTTTCAGCAATAAAGTATTCATTTATTTTATGTAGCAAGAAAAATCGTCGCGAAAATGTATTATTTCAATAACAAATTGATTCAAATTTATGTACTTAAACAGCTCTTCGAACGAGAATTCATTACGGTTTGAGTCAGTGAGATTAACAATGGAAACAACAGAACTCACAAGTTTCAGTTCGCATGAATCACTTGTCTTGCAGGAAAAAAAGAAGGAGATAGCGGAAAACTAACCTGAAACAAAGGAGAAACGTATGTTGTAATTATTATTATCATTAGTGAAATGTATCAGAGTACAATTCATGTAAAGTACATTTATAATCTCTGACAAATATTTGACTCGTGTACGTTGAGTATTGATTAAAAATAAGCGACAACACACAATAACCGAAACAGACATATAAGATTTCAGTAAGACCTCAAAGAAAAAAATATTCACTCACAACTGTCCGGAACTCCGGAATACAATTCATAGTAAAATCAAACGAAAAGATTTGTTACTTGCATGATTTAACAGCCAGTACAGTTCAGAGATAAATTATATAATAAATTGCGAAAATATTTTGTTTTTATTAAATTCTGCATGTTTAAAGTATGAACTTAGTCTATGAACTTCATAGGCGTGGAGATTCAAGGAATATAAAAGGATTATAATAATATTATATTAATATATGACCTCTTATATTAACTGATTTCTGTTCTTCGATTTTCCTTTTCGATTAAATTCCCCAAAAATTAAAATATTATTCAAATTTACAAATAGTCCAATAACTGTTACAATAGTTGTTACAATCGTTCACAATAGTCGTCAAGTCCGAGTCCCCTCGTTTACAATACGACATAGGAGCACGAAGTGACCGAAATCTTTAGCCTTTGACAGCGTCGACACACAAACGCGTCGCGACAAACCGACGGAAAACCTGATCCACCCTCATGAACAACAATGAAACGTTCCCACCAAAGGCCTTTCAGACGTTCCGATGGAAGCCCACGCCAAGAGACAAACGTAGCGCGCTTGTTTGCGGAGCTGTGCCTGTAATTACGCAAACAAGACGTCCTCCGGAGGCAGAGGTGCTCGCCCCGATGCAGAGAGGTCGTGTCGGCTCACGAAGGGTCGAGGACACGAGCAAATGGAAAACGATGGGTGAAGGAAGATACGAGGCACAGGAAGCGGGGAAAGGAGAGAGTACTCATCGTACATGGTGTAGGCGTATACTTCTTCTGCGCAATGTTGGTGCACTGGTAAAAAAGCGATTAAAGCAGGAATCCCGAGTTCGATTCCCGACTCGTCGCCAGTTTCACCTGGCTGAAAGGCATCACATCGTATATGTTGTATCCCATGTGTACGATGATTTTGTTTTGGAAGGTAAATGTGAACATAAAAAGAAACTTATGCAAAGTACTGCGATTTGACGGTTCATAAATATGGAGGTAAATATTGAATTAGTTAATATTGTTAATAAACGCAATTTTGAACGATAACGTGACGAGGGGTGTTTCGGATTAAGAATGCTCAGTTCGGTAAAGTTAATATATAATGTATAACCAAGTGAAGGACCGGAAAAAAAGGAGTGTCATAATTCTATTCCAAAAAATATCACAGGATTTTGATAGTAAAATTAAAAAATTGAAAAACAGGTAATTAATAATCCAGGAGAATATACAAAAATGGCGTTTTGATGGTTGACAAACAAATAATCATAGTTTGTTGAAACGGAAAGTAGTTAACTCTAATAAACACTGAAAAATAGATTAAAACTTCCTTTATAAATTTTACACAAGTATATGAGTATTATTGAATCGACCATGAATTTCATAATGATCCCTACGGAATTAAGCTCGGAAACTCCGCTAGAATTTTAGTGTATTAACAGTTCACATGCATTCATCTCCTAGAACTTCCTAAATCTTCAATTTCTAATGACTTTTTCTGTGTATATTTTCCTAGAAAATATTACCAAGGTACATGTAGCATTTTCCGACGACATTATGGTACAATAAATCTAGAACAAATACTAAGTATTCATCGGATCTATTGAAAAGGCAACTTCAACTTTATTCGTCCATAACAGGTCTAAGTCTTTAATTATTTATTTATTAAAAAATGACTTTTGGATAATTTTACACCCACATCAAATAAATAACTTTATTGCAAAAAGAAAAAGAAAAAAAGAAGCAGTTAAAAACTGCGTATGACCACATGGAGGACAAACTTATTTATGCTCCTGAAGCAAGCAAGGGACCAACCCATCAATTTCGATCAAGTGTCCTAAAGGCAGAGACAGATTAAACATGTCAGCACACAAGAATAAAACTAGTTCGGTACGTGTTGTAATATTAACAGAGTACCAACTCAATTCGTATTTAATAAAATACGTCATAAAATAAGTCATACGCAGTCTGTACTGTTTTTTGACAATAAATTTAAAGAAATTAAATAAATAAAACACAAAACAGTCACAAGTATACCTTGGGAAAGTTTACCAAAAAATGTTTTTTCTCGGTAGCTAATAATTGTTTATGTTGACATCTCCTCCCGCTGTTATTTAAATTATTGCTTATATCGAAGGTTGAAAATTAGAGATAAAACGGAAACCCCGAGAGAGTGATAAGAAGGGGTAGAACGAATAGCAGAAGGCAAAAACAGCCAATCCATGACACACGAGTCTGTGAACACTGAACAGCCCATGGAATCGTCACAGTGCGGAGCGGGGATATATGGCGGGGAGCAAAGAGCGGGGTTGCAGGCCGCATGGCGCTAGTGTTTTGTCGTCTCGTGTTGCTGCGCCCCGGGCAGGCGGCTAACAACAACATATTAGCGCAGTCCTAAAACCCACCCATGCTGGCTGCCACCGCCAACACAACTTGCAACGTCTGCCCATCCTCGCACTCACTCACTCTCCGTCGCATGCGGCTTCTGCACGTGTGTCGTCGTCCGACACTGCCTTCATGCCAGTGTGCACGATGCTTCTGCTTATGTTGGGGTAGCACCTGTATTTTTGTGTGTCCCTCTCATCCACGTTTTCGTCTTCTTACCCTCTCACGGCTTCCTTCTCGCAAACTCAGATGAAACACATTTTCTATAAACACTTTCGTTTACCAAATGAGTTGAATCAGCAAACCATTTTCCACGAATAAACTCGATTTTTTACGAATAAAAGTATTGTCATCATGAAAAAATATTTTACACGAAGAAATTTTTGTTTTAAAATAGACAGAATAACTGTCTCATTCAAAAAATGTAGTTTTTAATATACTGTCTCAAACTATTATTTAGCCCACACACTTCCAAGAATCTCTATAATTTGTCTTCATATTTATGCCTGGAACAACAAAATCCACGAATAAATTCTCAAAATACGCGTTTATTATAACCAAGATTTGACGGCGGATGAAAATTTGATTTGTCAGTGTCATCACAGCCTCTCCCTCCCTGGTTCACCTCCATCATCTTAATGTTCACGTAGAGCACCTTAAATTCTTAATTGTTCTCGTTATCACGTGGGTATTAATAAATCATAATGCAGTTGTGGTAGGAAAGTCAGTTTGTGGAGGATCCTGAATATTCAAGATTATCGTTGACTATATGACGTCATTGTGAACTTCAACATTGCGTCTCATCTCTATACCATTTGTGCTAACCGAAACGTTTGCCGATTAAGTTGTCAAAAACATATTTTTAAACGGAGAAATAATTTTGTAGGTAGTACGAAGTACCAAATCTGAATTTTACAAAAATAATGTGTTTTTAATGCGGCTAACAAACACGTCGATATCACCGCCATATTCTCACTCATCACTATTAGTCACATCAAATTATATGCTAAATGCAATTGCCCGGAAATTGACGGAATGCATATATTGCGATCTATACTCATTCTTCTGCATTTAAAAATATAAGTAGCATTTAGTTCTTTGATCCAAAATTAATGTAGCTCAGCTCAAAATTTTCAACATGATTATATGTATTATATATAATACGTAAGATCTTCCTTATGTAATTTATTTTAAAAAAATTGATGTACGGTACTTAGGTACTTCTTGCAAATGTACAGTTCTTATTCTTTCAGGTATCGTTTCTTCATCTTCTATAGCAAAAATATTCTTTCGAGTCGTAAACATGTCTGATGTACACGGTTTAAAACAGTCTTTCTTTACTACTCATAGTTGCCCGGACCTTTCCACAATTACATAATCTTTTGCGACACAATGACTATGGTAAGTACTGATGAAGTTACGCAAAAGAGTACCATTTGAAGGAAGTAACACAAGCCCTTCTCATTATAAAAGTTGGGTTCGCCGCGCTATCGTTTGCACATCAGTTGAATGCAAGCATGCTTTCCCTTTGGGAATTCGCCAAGCTTTTAACGCTTCTCGACATTATATCAAAATATAAAATACTTATCCACATACATTATGGGGAAATATGCATTCAATATTTTAATACTCACAGGGTCACAGTTTAAATATACTTTTAATATATTTTCAATAATTGATGAACAAAGCTTTTAGGTGCGTGAATGATATGAGAGCGTGATGCATTAAGCCTGCGGTTATGTGTAAAATGTCGGTGTGTTGTCAAATTAAGCTAAACACTTGGTGTCGAGGAGGATGAGTTTCTGTGAATAACTTATAAAGCAAATTTAAAAAAATGTTATAATAAAAATTAACGCTGCCTGCAACCATAAAGTACGAATGGAAAAAATCATAATTTTTTACGCAAATAAAAATACAAAGGCAAAGATTCTTCTGAACATTTATAGAAAAGCCAATTGCGTCCGACTACAGAATGAATACAATGAAAATTATTTTACTTAAAATTCGACCTCGTCGTAGCATCATTATGTCAAGCATTAATGTTACTGTTACTTAACGCTTCGTCCTAAATTTGGGACATCTTCAATTTGTAATAAATCTTCATAAACAAATATTTACTTAGTTACATGACTTCATAAATTAACATACAATTAATTTAACAAAAATTGAATACATTTATCTTAAATCTTTAAAAATGGTAGAGAAATAAGTATTAATAATAATAATAATAATAATATGCAAATACAAACGAATCGTGTAGTTATCTACAAGTTTATCACCGGTATAATGAAGAAAGATAAGTTTTACAATTCATGTATAAATTGCAGGATTGTAAAATGTCCTCACCTATTTCAATATCCAGATTCTTATTCTCGCAATTACTGGAATATGGAATAATTAATAACTTCATGAGTTACTTTTAACTTTGACCACCACAGTTGAGCAAATATTTCTAAAATAAAATTAGGAGCATTAACATAATCCAATGCCGAAGGAAAGATAATACTTTGATTTACATGGAGCTTCTTATCATCACTGTTTTAGATATGGAAAATAAAATACTGATATGTTAGCAATTCTGAGTACATCGGGCAGAACTGAGGCATTCGTCCTAACGGCAAGACTTCTCCCTTCACTTCATTTACAATTACAATTTATACATGAAGTAATATGCACTATACATACGGGAATTTGGTGTGTTCATGACAAAATAATTATGAAGATTATTTGGAAACTTAAACTTTAGTACACTTATCTTCCTATCATAAAGCAAAAATAAGTTAAGGACATCCAAACTTACTTATTTACTAGTCTCACACGTACTAATAAAACTAGGTATATGTCGCATTTGACTCTAAGAAATTACATCTGCCGCATGAAATGAGAACTTGCCGTCCCTCCTGGAACATGGCGTCTCAATAAGAGATTTCTTCTCTTTATTGATACTTACTCTCTCCTAACCTCCAACCCTCACGGAGTCGCACATATAAACGAGATAATTTAGTAGGAAACTTCTGCGAACCACGTGAGGGGGAGAGACAAACATTATTGGCACAGAAAGATCTGCACAGAATCCAAGATTTCGATCATTCCGCAGAAAATCATTACGCGGCGAAAGTATAATACAAACGAGAACTTTGGTTTGGTCCAAATCGATTGAAGAAGATGACTTAGGGACGGGAGGAAACATCAGAATAGGGAAACATTATGGTGGTTTCCTGGCGTGTTCGACAGATGGACAGAATTGCCTGAAGTCGCTCGTAACGAGGGGTAGAATCGAGGGAGAGGCGGATCTTCGACGCACCGTAGCCCTCACTGGATCGCCAATGTCCCTGTAGCAAAGGCGGGGAAGAGACAAGGGAAGGGGGAGTTTTGAGCTCTACACTAACTCCCTCCCTCCCTTTCTTCCCTTCAGATGCTGACTTTGCACTGTTCGAGTATCAAATCTCGGCTCGATCTCATGCGATGATCTTCCAGTCCATCCAAGAGCTGCATCGTCACAATGGTCAAGGAAGAGTTCAGTCCCTCGCCCGACATTCTGCACGAGCAATCAATTTTTTTTAAATAGATTTTTGAGAGTGGATTTCTTTGATAGATTCTACAGTAGTTGGCTAAAGGCACCGAGAAAAACCAATCGACAATTTGATTGAAAACGGTGATAAGCAAGGAGACATCTAGCAAAACGTTACCAGTGCTGGTGGCGATGCAGTAAAGTAACAGAAGAAAGATAAAAAATATAGAACATAAGTTTGGGAAACAGAGGGAAATTCATTGTGCAACGACCTAACTTAGTCAACGTGCCAAAATATATGGCTAAATGATAGAACTGTATTCGTTGTCCGATTTCAAAAGAACGAACAAAAACGATTTATGAATACAACCTAATATGATAGCAGAAATACTAAAAGAGATTAATATTAAATTATTGAGGTAGAAGCATGGAGACAAGGGTTTGATTAAAAAATAATACGTGATTGAATTATCACTACTATAATGGCTATGCGGCGAATAATAATAATAATTATAATATTTATTTATTTCAATTGAGCAGATCTTACCCGGTGGCAGTATATACGGAAATACAATACAACAAATAGCAAAATACATATCACAGAGCACTGAAATAAAAAATTGTTAAATAAATCATTAAACTATATGATCCAACTAATATTAAGGTATTAAATACAAAAAACATTTTACCTCGATACATCTAAATAATTGATTAAAAAAAATTATTGCACATTTTATTTCACTAATGACCCAAACACTCGATTTACCCCTTTCGTGCACTTCACTTCACATTTCCCTTCCCACCTTTTCTAAATCAATTATTTCCTTGGTGTCACTTCACTTCACTACCCACTATCACTCCACTAGCTTTCCATCTAAACTAACGTACCCATCTTTCCGAACTTGCATAATCCTTTTAATTTGTCTGCTCCCCTTTTCTTAGAGCGCTCTTGAATTTAAGAGAAGTTGCTGAACCCGATAGCGCTCCCACTACATCCGCAGACAAATTGTCCCAGTCCCTGATTGATCTATTGAGAAACGAATATTTTCCTACGTCTCTTTTTTGTTTCCTTTCACGAATTTTGAAAAAGTGATATTGCCTACCCAATCTAGTCGGTTTTTCTAAACGCTCTTTGACGTCCCGCCACGCTGGTTCGTTTTTAAGTGTACTGAATAAACATCCCTCGCATTCTTTTTCTTCGAATTTGGAGAGATTCTATTTTTATGTAATTATACGCATTATTACCCATGTTTATGAATTTAATCGCTTTTTTCTGAATTTTTTAAAATTCTTTTATTTGATATTTTCTATAAGGATCCCAACCTGCCGTTGCATAGTCCAGGAAGTGCATTACTGTGAATTACGAGGAACAATTAGTGTCTCATTTCAAACAGTAACAACAGATTAATTATTTTGTATTGCCTAGTGCAATGTTGGGGAAGATTCATTAGATACTGTCAGTGATCGTTTGCTATAATGTACGTTTACATAGGACACTACACAAATTTAAAAAACGTCACACTTTTAGAGTCCAATTGAAAGTAGAAACATTCCATCAGAATTTTCCCTAATTTTTCTCACATTAGTGGAACAAAGGAAATAAAAAGATCTTGAAGTATAATATGGGTGTATACTTAGGTCATCTCCAGAAATTTTCCAATAAAAACTCCTAAACTTGCACGCATAGCTGTGTTCTCACGCGATCCAAAAATTTCCTGAATTCCCAACTCCCTGCTGGATGATTGTGAATCTCTGCAATGACTTTTTACTCTTTTAGGTGACGAAAGTGAGAAGGGAGAGGGGATCCTGAGAACCGACCTGTGGAATTTTCCCTTTGCACGCATGCGCGTCAACCAATTCATCGAGTTAAATTCTTAACAAGATACATCACTTTTTTCACATGTCGACTACCGAAAAAACATATCGGATATTACCTAAAACATTGTCGCCTAGTTCATGATCACATGTGTCTTTTATATAATTACTTGCCGTTAAAATAATTATATCTACAGAACGTGAAAAGTTTATAAAGAAGTTTAACATGTATTTCACATGTTCTTTTTTACACACATAGTATCTACAAATAAGTGTTTAACAAGAAAACTATGATGAAGCATAAATTACCAATCAAGTAGCTAATTTGATAATTATGAACTCATTCACTATTAGACTATCAAATCAAACAAAGGAATTTTAAGTTTAAATATATTTACGTTTTGCATCAAACTTAGGAAAATTTTGAGTATATGCATGGAAAAAAATTCTCATGGAGAAACTTCGCGCTGCTCCTGTGATATGTTCGTACTTACTTTCGCTTCATAATAATCGGAACCACTATCTTGGATTCTCTATTGATTTCAAAATACACTTTTGTCTCTTTCTAATAATCATTGAACATACTCTCATTGTTACTACGAAACCGTAATTCTGTCAAATTATCACGATTGAAGGGTTTAAAGACTGTGCAACAGAGTAAGTTTCGTAAAATTTGAATGAAAACAAATCAACAAAAAACAAATACGTTAATAATTTAAACTCGCATGTCATGAAAAAATATATAATAGTTTTGTATAAATACATGACAAATGTAGTTATTATTCAATATTATCAACCAAAAATAAAGTATTTTTATTTGAAGAAAGAGATTAGCCTCATACGCCCAATCTCACAATCATGTGAAGAACGCTCTGAAGGATTTATCTTTACTCTCCATTTTCCCCAATGAATACTTCCTTCATCTCTCTCTCCTTCTTACCAAAGCATCTATCTTTTCCCTGGTGGCAGCTATCCCTGCTAGAGAATGCGCGCGTCCATGCGTGAATGCCAGCAACTCGATACCATTACGTTCAATCTCTGCATCCTTTTCCATGGCCACTTAACATTCACAGAACGTCGCGTGCACGCCCGAGCGACGCTGCGTTTAGCCAATCAAGATTCTACTTCGCCGGCAGGAGCAGACCGGGAGCGCCCTCACTTGTCGTTTATTTACCAACACACTTTGTCCCCACAGCGGTGAATCGCTATCCACAACATTCCTCTACTTTTCTTTTTACGCAGATACGTTGCTCTCTCGATAAATTTCTATTTTCCACGTCTTTGTTCTCCGACAACTATAGTTGTATCCCCATCATTCAAGTGAATTCTTTAGGTCACATTTTCTCGTAGATTCTTCTCGTTATTTATTAATCAAAATATTATACTTAATTATCTACGTGGTTGGCGAAGGCGGAAACCGAAACTGTTTCGTCCTTTATGTGAGTGACTTTTATGTGTTTTTTCTCTACACTATTTTTCCATGAAGAAACGAAGTGTTTTCGACCAAACTTTACACATCTTATTCCGTTAATACTTCCTTGTAATTGGAGCTCTTCCTTGTATTTTTCTTTATTGCTTTTATGTGCCTACTTATTGGTATCATCTTAATTGGAACGAGTTCCTCAGAGTGAAACGAAATGTAATATTTGAACTCGACTTGAACGTGTAAATATGTTAAAAAACAGCACACCCTTTTGAACAGAAAAGAACGGACGTAACGGAACATGAGTTAATTTGCGATGATAAGACGTTTCGATTAGCCTTTCCTTTCTGTTTCCGGGGAAATTTCTTATTCATCGAAAATGAACGGAGAAACGAAACAAGAAACATTGTGCAATAAATATTACAAGATTCCATAACAGAAATTTAAATTTTGATATTCAAGTTAAGTCTTGCGCATGTTTATATCAACAATTACACAATGCTCATAAAATATTTAAAACTTGAGAAAATTCTTTTGTGAATTTAAGTTAGATATTATTCACGTCTATTTGTAACACGTGATGTCCTACACTAATCACTCTTATTATTAGTTTTTAAATATTAATTTAGTAGATTCTGACATTCATTGATTTAGACTTTATAATCTTCACACTCGAAGAGCTGTCAGGATCGGGTCTAATTTCTGGTGTACCTCAAAACCAGCGCACCACTGGTTGGACCTGTAGCGTAGAAAGCTCAGTAAGGTCACGAAACAACCAACATACGTCATAAGAACAACCGGAAAGTTTTATTTAGATTCTAAATTTACACCTACATAAGGCGTGAACAGTCAAAGTTAATTTTGGGTTAGGTACTTCTATCCAACCTACTACTCCTACTCCTCTGCATGATTTACTGGTACATGAACACAATAGCGTAAAAATATTTGTCATTAATATATTTCGATACAATCGTGCACAAACACAAGAAACTTGAGGGTTTCAGTAATTAAGTACTTAAGGGTTTTAGTAAAATTAAGTAATACATTAATTCAGGATATTGAACTCAGCTGATATTTTTTTGTCAATACTCATCGATGATTTTTTGATCTTGAATGTTAAATAACGCTGCACCATAAAATCGAAAACAGTTTTCATGGGAATGACAGTAATGAAAGAACAAGAAACGCGAGTAAACTTTATACTAACAGTCCTGTGCTACGCTCTTAAAACTGGAATGGCACTTGAAAACTAATTTTAAGAGCGTAGCACAAGTGCCATTCCGAGTTAAATACATTAAACGGTCATTATTGTCGTGGAGATAAGTTGATATCGATAAGACATAAAACATCGATACGCCCTCATTACTGGAGGCCGTGATTATCTAGGGACGCAGCCAGGCCGGAGATGGTGTGAGATGTGGAGAGGAGCAATGGAGGGAGTCGCACGTGGATGGAGGGTCTTGGGGTGGAGGGTTGACTATAAGGGGTGCTGTAATCGATTCTATGACCCACACACGCGCCAAATGAGGTCCAATGAGGGTTCGTTCTCGCCAATGGTTTTTGCCCTCCGTCACTAAGGCTCATTACATTCTAAATTAGTCAATCATTTTTGCAACAGTACTTGATACAGCAATTTCTTGGTTATGCTTCGAAATGACCCATTTTCAGCCCGTATCAGAATTAAATACAGTTTGGAAGTTTACTTCCTGGAAATTATTACCACCCCTTACCGTATTATAACTACCGCTACTTCTTAAACTCGAGTTGTTGGATGTCCGCGGTTCGATCCCTAGTGGGGTAGGGATTTTTCACACCATAACACCCAGACTGACTCCCAGACCTACTCAACCTGCTGTTAAATGAGTACCGGGTCTATCCTAGAGTCAAACCGGCCGGAGCGAGATGCTGCCCACATCTCCTCATGCTAGTGTTAAGGTCTAGTAATGCCGGAACTCTTCCCTCCGCAAACCCCTTGGGCACTTTCTGGGCCCGTTGTGGACAGTTTTGACTTTGAACTCCTAAACTAATAATTGCCTCAACTTTTATATTAGTTATAATTATTCATATCTAAGTGATAGAGTTTGCTTGAGAGAACAGTTCGAGACTTTATAGTCAATACAGTACATGCCATTCATTAGTAACGACGTCATTTGTAAGACAAGAATAGACAAAAGCGATCATTCACAAAATTGATAGATGTCAGATCTAGAAAGTGGATAGATGTACATAGAGACAGTTGAGTTGGTACTTCTATACCCACCGGGTATATAGTGACCATAGTTTTTCCATTTGGACTCAGGACAACGCAATATCTTCCGAAACATCTCCGCCGAGTCATTCTTTTCAAGAAAAATTCATGTAATTAGGATTCGTTTAAGTAATAAAACACGAAAATGTTATCATATGAAATTATATATCTTTTTCTTCTTCTGCCACATCTCACATATAAAAAAGGGAAAAAAACTTAAACAAATTGATATTTCGCATTCTCCTCTCTTTATACATAAAACTGGTTACCTTAGCAAATACTGTCACGCTTTGCTTCTCGAGAGGCGATGGTAGAGGCCGTGCGTATCGACTTGCCAGGCAGAGTAGCGCGCGTGCTACCCGACCTCTCCCCTTCCCTCTAATTTCACCCGCCCACGCCCAACCACCCCACCCCCCACCTCCTCCCGCTGAGGTACGGCGGCGCGGCGTTGCGGTTGTACGCAGAGCCTCGTCCTCCCACTCGCCCCGTCATCCCTTCTGCACCACGCCGCCGCCGCCGCCGCTGCCACCGCCTTGCGGCCAGGGCCGAACCGCGCAAGAGAAAGGAAAAGAACGTCCCGCTCCTCGTCATTGTTACTCATACGAGGAGGATATGACTATGTGAGGATTTAAGTCTGGGGAAGGTTACATCGAAATGATTTACTATCCGAATAATACGTAATTCTGAAATAACTTTGTTTTACTAAATCCAAATTTGTAAGTATTATGTTAATATTATAACACGTACCGAACTATTTATATTGTTAGGAGTATGTTGAAATGTTAAATCCGCCTCTGACTCAGAACCCTTGATCTGAATTGATGAGATTGTCCCTTGCTTGCTTCCGGAGAGTAAATTAGTTTATTGTCCTCTACATGGTCATACGCAGTTTGTAACTCTTTTTTTGATGACAAATTTATTTATATTTATCTTGCTTCATTATGTGTTTTTATATATTTTGTTGTTTACTTTCATAAGACTTGTGAGTTACTTCGTATTATGTGTAATTGTTTTCGCATATTTTCTTTAAATTGCTATTTTTTTATTTTTTTCAACTCTCTTATAATTATGCTCAACTCGAGTAGACAATGAATTATCTCAAACGAAAGGTATTCCACAAATGGCCTAAATTATAGCTTGACTATCATATATGTATAGGTAGTGTAAACACACATTCAGATATAATTGACAGAAAAATTATTATTTACATAACATTTGAATATTATGAATGTGAATATAAATTCTGTATCTATACATGTTTTTGTCCTACGCTATTATATATTTTCTATTGTGGTATTTCTTGTGAATCCAACTCATTAATGGATTCAAACTATTTATGAATATTCAAAACATGTTTTTTGTTACCATGAATGTTACTATAAGTAGGCCAAATCTTTTTACTAGTATTTGAATGTACTGTTTTAATGAAACACGATGCAAGAGCTTATTAGGTAAAACGAACTCTCAAATACAATTTTTTCTCTATTATTTCAGTTTTCTGTAGCTTTGT
>NNCF01127889.1:789028-790395 GCA_002313205.1 Laupala kohalensis
ATACAAATATTCGAGATGATAGTCCAATTATTTAATAAGATAAAGTAAAAATTGCAAAACGTCTAAAAATTGCATTTCACCCCAAATAACCCCTTTAAAAACTAAATTTCTAAAATCCTCTTCGAGATTCACCTCAATACAAATGCAACATTCTGTTAAAGTTTCAAGTTTCTACCACTAATCAAAATATGTAAATGTGGCAGTCATTAAGGACAACGCACCAAAATTTCCATCGCTTTTCACCCATTGTAATATCCAAAATTCCAGATATTTTTTTATTAAATACTTAATTAAGCAATATTTATCACTGAAGACCAAGTTGATAACTCAATTAGTTAAAGGGACATAGCGAAAATAATATATTATGCTGTTAGCGCGAGAGACAAAAATATTAAATGATTTCTGCCCCTTCGCATCCGTTAAAAAAAGAAATAACGAAAAACCTTAAAACCTGCTTCTAGATATTTTCATAAAAATATTCAGATTATATCTCAATCAGTTCGTAAAATGTAGTAAGAATAGCAAAAATTCGAAAACTCACACTTTAACCTATTTTACCCTTTCAGAATTTGAATTCGAAAAATCCTAGTGGATGGTTACGATACAAAAGGCACCTAATATCCTCATTTCGTTATCCTAACTTTCGTAGTAGAGGTTCTAGTGTGATGAGCCAGTTATTTAGACAGTCAGGACAACAGCACTTAGACGTATATAGTGTTACGAACCAAAACGTTCGTAAAGTGCTCATACATATGATTCTCATCCATCACAAACTTCAATTCGTTGGTGTTCTTTGAGAAGCTTTACTTATTTATTATTTACTCCTGGTGCGTGATTACTCTGTGAATATATAAGTATTCATTGAATATAGACTCTTTCTTGAAACTATAATCTCTTTGTCAACTGCAAGTTCCATGATACTGAATTAGTGAACACGCTCCATATGTACGTTGCGTGCGCCGGCTATATAAAGAGCAGCGTTCGAGCCACATATACTACCATTCTGCAGTCATACTTCAGGGGGTCACCACGTGATGACACTCTGGGGTCGCATCGTCGTGCCGTGCGACATGAAGTCGTCCAACTGCTCGTAGCAACTCGACGTAACGAATCATTGAACATACTAAATGTATCTGTGATACGATTTATTTTTTGGAACATGATTTCCTACATGAAGTCATTCAACAGCTGCGCCATCTCAATACATGACCTAGCACTCTCAGCAACTCAGCATTGAACATATCTGTTCACGAACATTTTCTAGTTTCAGCTATTGTTTCCATGCTACAAGGCTGACACCAGGAAGACTACTCCACGGAAGACCACGGCAACGCAGCCATGGCAGCGGAGAGAAGGCTACTGATAAG
>NNCF01127889.1:790430-837194 GCA_002313205.1 Laupala kohalensis
AAGTATCTATTCTCGTAATAACGAGACCTGCATTTAGAATCGCTTGATCTAATGCACTTCAAAATCCTGCGCAATTTTATGGTTGTTATAACCACTATCATTGTATAAGCAGGTACTGTTGTAAACAAACGTTAAGGATGTGACTGGGAGTTTGCACTAAAAAACTTGAGTCCAGGGTTATATAAGGGGATTTTTTCATAAACATTTGTTTATGCTTCATGTTATTAATTTACTGTGCCTCCGTAGAAACTATTATTCTCGGAGTATTGGTTGCACACAACAACCAATCTCAACTATGCATTTCAGGAGACAATTTATGTAATTCTGCTTTTGTAATTTAAGGAAATTAAATGTGTACTTTGTTTAAACGTAATAAATGTGTATTTATGAATCTGAGACGTGTTATACAAGAATCTCTTCTCATCTTTTATCTTTTTAGCTCGTTGAAACATACGAGTCCCCACATATCCTCTCCTATCTGTACGACGAATGGCTATTCGTTCGTAACATACAGATATGATGGTAAATATACTTTTCTCCCCCTTTTTTGTTTAAACTTGAACAAATTACATAATAATGATACGATCTACATGGAATACATTTAGGACAAAGACATGTACGTTACCCACAATATTGCGAAGAGTATGTAACTGATTGTTAATACATGTTCACAAAATCGTCAACCAAAAGACGACGGCACACTGAGTTGCCCGAAAATGTATTCTAGTTCGTATCTATGATGACTCTTGTTATCATGATGAGAGAAAAATGTTCGGTATTTTTAGGGTGAGCATATGAAGAACATTTCAGAACTGCTTCAGCACAACTTTTGAGAGATTAGATGAAATCCTAGTTTTTTTTTCGTTCTAGAGCGAAGTAATTCCCTATTCGCGTAATGCAATTGCTCTTCTAGGTTAATCCATTTTCTGGGAACCTGGAGTTCTGTTTCTACAATATTAAACAAATTTTCTTTGAGCATGTGAGAAGAACTACTTATCGCTTGTGCTCCTTCGAAGGAAAGACGCGCGTCGGCCTCGAGCACCAAGCAGTCTGTCCATGGCGGAAATTGAACCCGTGGCACGGCGCAGCAGGAGCAAGCAAATCTGATGATTGATGCAGCGTTGGCAGTGTGCGCGAGGAAGCAAACCAAGTCATGGAAGGAAGATGGGAGGAGAGCGGGGGGGGGGGNCCTCGCCAGAGATGGGTCTGTGATCGACTCAGCTTATCTCGGAGAAGGAAATCAGCTAACCACGGTAGACATGTGGCCGACGGGTTTCCGCCTCTGCACCTCACTCCCCTGTAAGCTCTATGTACATTAGTAAGAGCTTCGCAAACTGTGAAGAAATTATTTAAAAGTGACATTTCGAAACAATTATTCAAAAGTGATAATTTCATTAGTTTTATGACAGCTTTTTAACTGACTGAAGCTGTGCTCGCATGAATTGAAGGATTATAGTACTTATGCAGAAGTTGATAATGTCGATTTGCACTATGAATATGTAACATTAAAAATTTCATTTCTTAAATAATATAAAGAAAAAGGTATATGTATCTTAAATAATATAAAGGAAAAGGAATATAATGAAAAAGGTACTTAAATGTAAACGTTACTTCTCCGTAATTTTTCTACTTCTGTATAAATTATATATTTTCGTATGTGGTCAGACGGTAAAGCCACTTAATAAAGAATTTTATTATTATTATTGTTATTATTATTATTATGTTTTCTATATTTATATTCGGATATATTTAACTGAAAATTTGACATAATTTAAAAAAAATAGTTTTGCAGAAAATCATAAAAAATACAGAAGAAAGATATTTTTTGTGTAATGCTACTAATATGTATTCACAAAAAAATAAAGCTGTATATACTGATCATTATTTTTAGAAAAAAATTGCAAAAAGTTAAATTTTCTCAATTCTGATATAAAAGTTTAGATGACATTTTCTCCTAGAAGTAAGAAAATAGGCTAAATTTACACTTTCCAAAGTTTGTACTGTGATCTTCACCATGTTTCTTCTTTGAATTTTTGAAATAAATAGTTCATGGATATTAATGGTAATGTAAATGTTGTAAAACGTGAAAGTTCGCGCGTGCGGGAGGACAAAAAGAACCACATGTTAACGATTTGAAATAATTTAAAAACCAGTTTTGAGATCCGGAATGATAAGGAAAGGTATAGGAAAAATATGGGTTTTTAAGAAAATGGTCGAGCGACTATTTCTGGACCTTTTTTGTATGGATTAACCCATTTGACACATTGGATTGACACAACAATCTACGAACGTTGATTTATTATTTGTGACTCACGATCACTAAGGTTTCTAATATGACCTTCGTGTTCTAAGCAGTTGGAAATCCCTGTTGAATATGTTTGTTTCTTGAATTCAAAACGAAGCATATCTTACGTTAAAAAGGGAACATAATACATCACCTATAAAGACCCAGTAATGTCAACCTTCGTTGTGACATATGCTACATGAACATTGTGTGCATATTTGAATGGAAACACAATGATTCTTCTTTAAGAATATCATCTCCAAGTAATAAAGGAACTAAAATGACGGAGGTCTAATTCTTCCCTCATTTTTGGCTATTCAAATTCAAATTTTAAAAACGCAAAGGAGGTTAGATGCTTTTTTTCGTTTAGAAGTTAAAATACCTCCTTTAAAAAAACATATAAGTCTTCCGAGAATGGTTTTTGTAAGATGCATCATAACATCTTGGCGTGAATGTTCGTGGAGCACCCTATTCTATAAAGAAAGGATGCTTCAAGTTTCTTTATAGTAGGTACTTCAAAGAGAATTTTATTTGGAATGAAGAGTACAAAAAATTCACCACACGCTAAAATCTACGAAGGACACACAGTTTCGAGAAGCTTCGGAATGACTGAGGAAAAGAAAGCCACCGAATGGACTCGAACAATGAACAATCGATTTCTCCAGATACACGAGCGGCTCTCCATAAAAACAACGAAAGACGGTCACTTCTTCCCTCACAGCGACACTTCCACAGTCGTGCGGAATCAAACCGTATACCATCATTTGTTACGGTGCCTTTCAAGAGTCGGAGGCCGAGACGCAACATGGAACACGCGGAACAGCGGCAAGCGAGCGGTCGGGTGTGGTTCTAGCGACATCCAATGTATGAAATCCTAGCGGGGCGATTGATATGGACTCACATGCGTTATGAAATAATATTCAGAAAAGAGTCAAATTGTGTTCTTGACGAAGGATTATGCAGAGTTTGAAATGTGAAAGAGCTTATTCATTTTCAATTTCAACTTGAACTTTGCAGAGATGATACTTTACATTTGAGATTACTTGGCTTAAGGATTAAAAGACATAAAGGAGTTGAAAATAAAGTTGTTTAAAATACGACAAGGCATAAATGAAGTCTCAGTGAACATAATGAAGGAGACTTAAGCCCCAACTTCACGAGACTCTCGGACGGAATAGGAAAACTCGTATGATGTAGATGAACAAGCATCAATATACAAAAATTGAGTTGCTAAGAATAAATAGAGACTAAAACCAGGGAAACACAAGGAGAGCAGTGTAACTTGGAAGAAGTGATTATAGGAAGGTGGTTAGTAGCTAATAGAAAGTGAACCAACAGTTTGCTGCTATTTCGTAATTCATGAGATGGACAGCTGACATTTGATATTTCCCCAATCAAGAATCATCACCCCACACGAATCTGTTCATTTTCTAGACATGCTATTTATTTAAAATACGACGATGAGGTGAAGAGGACCAGACTCGAGAATATGCTATTCATCTATCACATTTCTTCTAACCTTGGTCTCAACAATAAAAATACAGGAAGAAAACAACGAAATGATTCCTTCTTTTTCACCAAAGATGAAAAACTATCGATTATGAATTTTTTAAACTCGTAAGTTCCAGTTTTCAATTTTACTCTGAGACAACTTAATCCATTATAAATCTATTTCTAACGAAGCAATATACAATTTAAGCATCGTAAATAATCGCAAATGAACTATTGAACTTCCGTAGATAATGAAATCAATAAAAGTTTCAGAACAAATTTAACAAAAATATACCGCACACTAACCCTTTTCTTTAACTTTCATCAGTAATTTGAGAAATTCCTCGACTAATCTTGTACGTGATTCCAATAGATCTGTCCATCTGGCCGATAAATATACGGACACAAAATCAATTTCACCTCAGAAACATTCATAAGAGTTATACCAGCGCTTGGTGACGTACGCTAATGCTTCCTTCATAAATTAATAATTCCCTTTGGTTGCTGTCATAACAGTCCATCTTTACATCGATCGATCGATCGCATTCTGTTGAAATGCTGCGATTCTCCGCCTTCCGAAGGCGCATGTCTCAACAAATGAAATCCACCCTCGCCAGCCAGCGTCAGAGACCGCATGCGGACGCTTCTCGCTCAGATTGTTACAAACCGAATCCATTATTCACACGTGACGTCAACGGAGTGAAAAAGCGTCGAGGCGCTCGCTCGTCTGCTATACCTACTCCGCCTCCAGTTTCACTACCCACGGAAGGTCTGGAGCGGCGGCCTCCATGCTCTCAAACCAACCCAGCAGCAGCATCGTCCGCTTCTGCCCCCCTCCCCGCACCGTCAACCGTCGTCAGCTCAATAAGTTAAGTGGAGAGAGAGGAACGAACGGCTTACATCTCTACCAACATTCTCAATGTGGTTATCCTCTTTCATTCTTTACAAACTTCCAAGTAAGGGATCGGGATTGAAGCATCGACATAGTCATGCTGTGCAGTGGTTTTTAATTAATATAATGACGTGTCGAAACTTGACGCATCAATAGTGATATTAAGTACTGAGTGGACTGACGATTCCAATTCAGACTTCCCTATTAACACAAGGGTAAAATGTGTGGAGGAATCCGCTCAACAGAAATTAAGGTCAAACAGTAATTTTCCCTTTGTTAACCATGAGAGTGACTGTTTTTCCTCACGTGTTTTTCTCTGATTATAGATTTTTATTACATTTTTATTTCTTTATTTGCTCCCTCTCGTTGAAAAACGTTTTTAATTAGAAGAGACAACTATGTAAAGTGATAGAGTTATGATATTGTGCATATTCAACTAATTTAAACGACAGCAAAAATACAGAAATCAGAAAATATTCTTTGGTAAACAAATGATGACACTGATACAACCAGTTTCTACAGTCTGGTGCGCCTAGTACCTGATGTACGAGAACCTCTGAAACAATACTCATATTTTCACTCGGAATTCGCAAGATTTCTAAATCCCTTTTGAATCCTCATTTACTCCTCTAAGTTCCCAAACATAATATGATGGAGTTTCTAATTTTTCTCCACTATAAAGTATCAACGAGTGGGCTGCGAAGTTCTCGCTGTCATACTAACACGAAAGTGTTAATCATAGGGCCCACTGTATGTGTGAAACGAATATTCAGAATTTCGTTTTTAACTTAATAAAGGTAATAAACCTAATAATAAACATGGACTTCGAAGTTTAACAACGTTATCAAGCAGTGAGTAGCGTCACCAATGACGCAGTTTATGATATAACTTTATTTTTTGCTGTTCGCATCATTGAACGGTAAATAATGCCTCCTGGGACGGAGCCTAGAAATTCAGCAGAATTCGAATTAATTTTGTACTTAAAAAATAATGAGATATAGTTATGTGAGATATATTAAAATTTAAGATGACTTTTTTCTGAAATACAGAAACTTTGTACAGCGATATTTGAGACAATTGATTAAGAATGACGAAAGAATGAAAGATAAAAGAAAAAAAAAGATAACAAAAAGTAACGTTTTGGGAATTCCGAGTAATCCACAATACCGTCACCACGGTTACATCTCTATTTACAATGGCTCCATAACTGACATCTCCATTCACCACTGTTTCGAGACCCTTAGTGCTACAGACGCCTACTAGATGATGAGCTCTCACAGTCCACAAGAGTGAGGTTTGCCGCATATGAGTTCATTCTCTCCCGGCGATGGGGAATGCGAAGTGGCGATCTCGAGTGCGAGACGTCCCGATTCTTACCAGTGATCTCTCAGTGTCCGTTCGTCCCCGGGTGGACGATCCATTTTCACGCCTCAGGGAATCGCCAGCGGAGACGAAGATGTTGGGGCGACAGGGGATGACTATTCGCAGAATCTTGCCCTCGAGAGCAACGCTTCCACTCGAGCATTGTTTTCTCCCGACCGATATAATATGGTTACGATGTGGTTATTCCATCCATGTTTGGTTGTCATTATTAATTACGTAAGATGATGAGACTAAAAAACCAATTATTCATAAAACAACCACAAAATAAAAGTATAAAAATAATCGTATTACACGATAATTTTATCAATGATGAAATTAATAATGAATAATGATAATAGGTAATCAATAATGAATTTACTTGCTTTTCTTAATAAAATTTTGTCTACTCAGAGACAAGTATATTTCGTGATGATTTATGAACCCGAAATCAGTTGGGAAGCTACGATTATTTCTGGTCAATTCATTTCGTCATAGCATTTTTTTCAGTCAATCTATTACATACATAATTCAATTAAGCACCTCCAATCCACACGAGAAATTATTTACATTTCTATTTATATGGCTATGAAATCGGAGATAGGTTTTGAAAAAGATCTGCGCAAGCTAGGGACGGATCATCCAAATATAGTACATGGTGGGATTGAGTATTTTTTGAAAGCAAAAACATGAAAATTCTCTTAATGCAACGAATCATTAGCAAACACCACAACATGTGATTTATTTTTACTCAAATGAAACCTAATCACAAGCTCGTGTCAACGATTCAAGAGCTTCACCTTGAAGCGTGTCGTGAATCACGGACGATTCGGAATTATAGAGACGAACATGGCGATGCACTCTTCCGCTGTAGCTTCGCCTCCACCCACCAACATGCTCCCTTATCCCCTCCCTCTCAGTCTGTAGAGGAAGGATTACCACGTAACTGAAGTGAAGTATAGTCCCGTGTATCGTTTCGCCGAGCGAATTGGAGACGCGTCGCTTGTGAAGAAGAGGGTTCCAGAGAGGACGAGGCACCTTGGTGGCGGAGCTCAGGGACCTCACTGCCACATTCGCACACGCAAATGGTTTAAAGTTATTTTGTTTATAATTATTTTTTGTGAAGAAACTTTATGAATGTGTTATTACAACCCATCGTTCATGATTATTAATACAATGTGAGGTTAGTGCATTTTGTTTAACTAATTTTCAAATTCGTTTGTGCTCCTAGATTCTAGCTTTTAACCCTCTCTTTGCTTGACATTACAATCTTTACATTTTATTTTGTATACTGCATTATTAGTTGCCCAGAAATAATTATATATGGCAAAAGTTACGATATATGACCAAGTTTTATTTTAATATTTTACTTTTTAAAGATCCGAAGAAATCTCGCAACGTATAACTTCTCTGTTGAGATATTCTAAATTCCAATACAAATTACTTACATAGTACGAAAAAAACATGTAGAAATGACTCTATTTCACAGACTACTTTATATGTACCCAATGCATGTACCTATTTCTACCGTAGCAGCAAGAAAATTTTAGTTTAAGAACATCAAAATTCTTCAACAGACAAATTTTTGGAACATGAAAATAAATCGCATATTCCACGATGCAGTTACAAAAATGTGTTCACCCTCAAAGCTTTCACCCTGTTCCAGGAACTACGTCTAAAAGTAGCGGCAGTCTCCCTCTCACGTGACACGAGATGAACGCTATGGACATACTCAAGAGCAGCAGCGGTAAGGAGGAATCGAAGAGCGCTTGGCGACCTCTCGAATGCGCAGCCGATACTTCGATAAAGCCGCTTACGACGAAGTTGCCGTCACGACGACAGAGACGACGACGGCTCGCGACGTCTCAAGACACCGACGACGGCGACGGCCGCGTCAGAGTCGCTTGTCGCGTGCTTGAGAGGGTTTCTGGCTAGTGAGGACGACGGCGTTGAGATGCATCGAACGCCGCCGCTGTTGCTCTCTACCAAAGCTACTACGAGAATACCGATTCTTCCTTCGACAAAGAGAACTATCTGAGACCTAAGGTTCAATTCGTGTATTACACTGAGAATAGTACTGTTGTTCTTTCTTCTTAGTACGAAAAAAATATCTTTCTATTTGTTTACAATCTCTAATTTTTTTATTTTAAACTTTTTAATATAAATATATCCATTAAAAAAATTATGAATTGAAAAATACTAGATAATTTATACGCATACTTGAACATATTGTTTGCATTTAAAAAAATCGAAAATACAAATTTAAGTACAGTAATAAAATATAATAATTTTCTTACATTACGAACAAAATATATTATTTATGTTTGTCAGAAATACGTCGAAAAAAGATGAAATGGTGCCAATGCGTAAAAGAATTAAATGATTCAGTTATTGCGGATAGATACTTTCTAAGTTTCAATGAAGCAAAGAAACTTGTTGACAAGTTTCATTATTTTTTTAGAAATATTAATTCCTCCACTTCTTCCCCAAACTACTTTGTATGTCTTCGTATTACTACATTGCAAGATACCTAATAGAAAGACACAGGATTGAATAGTGTACATTCCGTGGCTATTGGCAAGAAATGTGATATATCCAAGGTCTAAACAGAACTACGCTAATTGTATATGTAAATAGAAATATGGAAACACTTTATACGTCCAATATATCTTCATACAGAAAATAAATGATTAAATTGAGCAGTGAATTCCAAGACGGAATTAAACTGAAACATCATCCTATTTTCATGTTCTGTCACGTAAATAGTTAATTAAAAATAAATGAATAATTTAAAAGGAAAACAAAACACAAACACAAGTTAACCGAACACGAAAGCTATGATTACGCGGACGCCGTCATCACAAGTTTCACCCTGTATGTTCCACGATTTCGTTTAACCTCTATCACTTTCCTCCGCTCGTTGTACGCGACTCGAGAAATATAATACGCAGTCACGGCATCGAGACCTGGCATCGTCTCCCTCTTCCCCGTTATTTTTCATTCACGTTGTTGTTCTCCTACTCATCTACTCATGAAATATGCATCGTAAAAGCTACCGTAATGCTCACGCCAGAGGCCTGTCCGCATTGGGAGGTGGTGAGCGGTATTACGAGAAAAAAAACGGAGGGATGAGTGTGCGAGGAAGAAGTGGTCGTGGGGGCGTCGGGTTTGAGGCTGTCTCTTATACACATCTAGATNCTCAGCCGCCGCTCATCCACATGGACGAACTTATTTTACATCGAGTTTCTTTCTTTCTTTTTTTTGCTAAAAAAGAGAAAGAGGTAAGAGGTAGAAGAGTGCTCTTACGACGGTGGCGTGTAGGATGACGCAGATAAAGGTTTACCCACCCTGAAAACCACGAATTATGTTTTCAACCTCATTCCTTTGTGAGCGCGCCAACCTGTGTTGCAAGAGTTCGATTAGCTTTCGACCGTGTCACCCTGTGTTCCTCTTCATTGTCAGCTTTTCATGTGCGTCTGAAGTAATTCCTTGTCGTGTTGGAACGGTATCGATTGCAGATAGTGGTTTAAGGAAAACACTCCCGAATGAAAAGGGGAAAAATGAAAAGCAAGGGTGCTGTGAAACTCTATCGATTGAAGCAATAACCTTTGTTTTTAGAAGTGTAATTATATGTGATCATATCGCTAGTAACAAACTCAGAAAGTACATATAGTTACGGGAGGTTGTTTACTGCTAAACAATAAAGAAACAACGGCGAAATATTCTTTAATAAATAATTAGTCTTTGGAAATATTTACATGACTAAGATATGGAATACCACAAGAATACGAGTTACACGCGATGTGATCAGGTTAAAAAAGTGTCATACTATTTTTTTTGACAAGAGACCCTATATCACCATCCCACAACGTCACAGTAGCCAAAATAACTACCCCAACCTCTTCCTACCCATCCACTCACTCGCCAACCACCGCGGTTCCCAAGAGCTCTACTTGCAGCACCATCCACTCCCTTCAATGGACGCCATACTCGCATCCCCCGCTCGCCGCGTTTGATTTGGAAGCAGGCATAACGCACAGTGCCTCTCGCAGGATTAGCCCTTAGGCGCTGTCCGTCGCCGGTGGACTGGAAAGAGAAGGAAGGACGGGAGGCGTCCGCGGGCGGATTGCTTTCGCAAACCCTTTGCTTCCCTCTGGGGACGATGGAGACGGTGGGAGGACATTGACGAAGAACTCGAGAGGGAACGAACGGATCAGAACACAGTCTACATAAGAGAATTACAAGGATAAGAAACGGGTAGGAGATGTCTTAGACTAGATGAACTTCGGAATGCCAAATCAAGATGTAATTTGTAGACTAAAAAACACAAATAACATTTCAACAATCACTTGAAATTCTGAATAGGTCACGTTATTCGTAGACCCTATGCAATGAATAGTTTATTTACGAATAGTCATTTGTAACAAAAAGTAAAGTCGTGTAAAATAAAAAAAATTAAGTTAATTTTCATAATATACACAGAATTTAAATGATACTGTGTGAGGAGAAGAGACATGAGATTTATTATGATCAAACGACTTTTGAACGTACGTGTAATTCATTTGTAGATAAACATTCATTCCAAAACAAGTGACATGGTGCCTTCCATAAATAAGCGATTCAAATAATGAGAGGAGGTATTAGATTAAATATCATTTTTATATATCACTAAATATTAAGACACACTTATGTAGTATATACAATTTTTGTTCTAGAATACACTGTATTCTAGAATCATTTAAATAACGTGTTATTAATAATTATTAGTAATTCTTGTAGTATATGCTCTTGTAATATCTTAAGAAGATACTACAAGAGCATATACTACAAGAAGTATATTCTATTAAGCATATACTACAAAAATATCCAGACATATGAAAGTCACCGCTAACGTCATAATGACAAATGTCATTTGAGAGACTAGTTGCCAATCCGTCATTTCGAATAGAGTTTCATTTCTGTGTGTGTTTTACCACAGCTCTTCTCTCAACCAATCTTCCACTCGCAAACGAACAGCCTCCTCTTCATTCCGGCGCGCCAGGGTTTGTCAGCTAATCCCTAGCCTCTCTCCCTGGCGAGAAAGCCACTTCTTTCTTTGTGAAGATTATTCGGCCTTTCTGCACGGATGTCGGTAGTGACTGTGCGCTTATGTGCCTCACCTCGTCTATCCGTGTTAGCTTCCGTTCGTTTTTCATCTTCGTATTTACATTCCTACCATTCTTCGCCTCAAGTCCTTTTCCCTCCTTCCATCAGTGCTTTCTACTCTCCCGAATGGTCAATAACTGTGTGGATTAGAGGCACTTTCAGGTTGCATTCCATTAGCATAATACGTGTGACATTCTGAGGGAGAGAGTAACTCTTTCCGTCTAGAGCGATCCCAAGACCCTCCCACTGCGTCCGCGGGAAGCTTTCGTATTCGCCTGCACTTGCAAGCTTTGCTCAGTAATGCCTACAGAGTAATTCCTTCTCTCACAGATTCGCAGGTTACTTCGCTGAAATTGGTCGTGTCCCATCACATTGCGACTGATACTACAATTCATTATCAATTACTCCTCTGCCATCTCATTGATTGGTGTCCATAAACGCAGAGAAATAAGATTTTTTCTCAAATCTGGATTTTCACCGTGCAGACTACAACATAAAACTTGTAAAATTGAGAATTTTTCATGTTATTCTAAGAAGTATGAAATGAAAGAAAGTACAAAAGGGTCCTCATACTAAACTTTTGAACCAATTTCTATTTTTGGAACTTGTTCTGCTCATCGAACTGTAGTTACATTTTTTATTGGGGCTTTACGGTTCGTCGACATCGAGGTCATTAGAGCCCTAAACTTTTGTACAGGTAGGAAAAATGCAGTTACGCACGACTCTCCCTGCGTGTGGGACTCGCCGAATCACTTGACCATACTCACTAAAATACCTTCATTCTGAAATAGCATAAGTCCAAACATACAAAGACGAAAATAATGCGATAGTTATCTAAAACATTATAAAATCCGAAAACAAAGATGTCAATTTAGAGAAAAAAATAATTTAAGGAATAGGAAAAATGAAGAAGGATTTAAAACCAAACTCTCCCGAGAACTTGTGAGAAGAGACCCGATTCATTTATGAATTTCAGTAATGACATACGAATAAAGATCAAATACTGTGTCAAAGGCCACGTTCCTCGAGGAATCTAAAACCGCGTAACAAAATCGGTTCATTTTGCCCAAGCATATCGTCCAACCTGTTGGGTAGATTGTATCTCCGTCGAATGGTACTATGTGTTTCCTGAAGACAAATTATTTTAGGAGCATGAAGGGACAGTAAGAGCATGAGGTCATCTGAACGGACATATATGCCATTCAGATTCCAAGAAAGAAGAGGCATAGTACGGTGTTTCTCCGCTCTTTTTCTATGTGTAGATTTTTTTCTTTTGACAACTATAAAGCCAGACCCTGCTGTGGTCCCCTCTCCGGGAGAGTCACCGTGAGTACTTCTGGAATGATCACTCTCGCACGTAAGAAGTCCAGTATTTCTGCTCCTTAAGCGTCGGCGAATAGAGGAAGTTGATCCGACATACGAATCTGACTTTAAAGCTTCAGTTCTTCGGGACTGAGGGGAGCGAGTTCTCCGCCGGAAGTGATCCCGAAATTGTCTTCTGGGGGATTGTTTTTTCGACGACTTCGCTTGCCGAGTTGTAGTAGAAGTAGAGGTACAGACTGATGAAGATTTTGGTTTGGGTGATACCTTATACTTTGTAGGTATAAGAATTTTGCTCCCCAGAAATTCGTCTTTTAAGTCAGAAGGATCATCCAATGATGCCTGAACACCAGAATTACACATCTTGGGTTTTTCATTTCCTCCAAAACCACCTGACAGCCAAAAGAAGCTGTAGATGGTTTCGGTGCGGTGATCCCTGCTGTACAGGATTTCGTGATATTCATCGGATTTTTGATGACGTACCGACGCCTGATCTCGGGGAAAGACACCCTTTCCGTAACGCGGAACCTTTGGACGTCTTTCTCTATGATAAATTGTGTTATAATTGGAAGGATGGCTTTCCTTACAATTTACGCAACACGGAGGCGACGAGCAAGATGACGAATCGTGCGACGGCTTTCCGCAAATAACGCTCACTTTGCAGGGTTACTTGTACGGATCGACTGTGTGACTGAATTTCTGGCACTTACAACAGCGCAGATGATTCGGTACGTCCTGGCGCAGGGTATAAAAACCGCAGAATATGGTTTCCGGTAGAGAGGAATTTTCGAACGTCAGAACCAGTGTAGATATGGGGACAAACTTTCCCAGCACCTTTCTCTTAATTCTGTGTATTAACCACTCCTTTGGACTCAAAGAATGCCTTCATATCTTCATCTGACTCATGTGAAAAGTCTTCGTGAATCACGACGCCTTTGCACATGTTCAAGCTAGGGTATGTTGTTGTCTTGATCTTAAGACCAACAATTTCCTTCAGTTTCAAATTGCTATCGATCCGCTTGTCTGAGCATGCCTCCAACAGAATATCACCATTCCGCTGGCGCACGACAGAATGCAGCTTTCCTATGGTATCATCAATTGCTTACGCAAGACGTACTGAACTGGTAGACTTAAAAGTCTTTCCCTCTTCGGTACACTTCATTAATAGGAAGCGAGGTTTTGTGGGCCTGTTGCTATCCTTACAAAAGAAACTGTGTAAATCCACAGTTTCACCAACAATTCGCCTCTTCCTAGAGGAAGAGGGCAAGGGGGGTGGCTTATTTTCCATGCCTATGGATTTTATTTCATCCCCATGTTCCCCACCCACCACGGAGTCCAACAAGGGGACACCCCACTGGGGTGCCAGGGTTGAAACGGGGATATAGCGGATACACGCAGGGTTCTTTAAGCATGGGGTTTGCACCAACGCGCTGACCAGCGGGAAGGACCCCCTGCGCCCCCCCCCTCAACATGGAGTTCAGTCAAAGACCTAGTCCGAACCGATTGGTTGGGGGTGGGTTAGCCCCCGATCGCCCATCTAGAAGAGGCCGAGGTCAAAGGAAGCATACTGGAAGTCACATACAAAACACTCCCCCTGGTGTTGCATGGACCCCTCAATTCACCAGGACACACATTCCCTTCGAAACGGGTCGCCATGCACGGAAAATACATGGGTAAGCTTTCAACATACAGAGAAGGCCAGTAAAGAAGATAAAAGCGATAAAAGTGAAAAACTAGGTAAGTAGGAGAAAAGAAAAGTAAAAGAAAAAAATACTTGAGAGCCTTCTCTGTATCCCATCGTCAGGGCATGTACCGACTCACTTCTACGGCAGTATGTAGTTACACATCGATGGTTCAACTAAAATGAGAACCAATTTGTATAGTGATAATACATCCATTTTTTTTGTCGTGAAATACATTTAATTTCGAACTAAATATTTAATGAGTTGTAGTAGATGATTCAAACTTTTTGATGTTTACACCTTGTTGTCATTCTTTTTCACATCTTGTTTTGACACACGCACACAGCATGCACACACACACACACACGAATATATATTTTCGCACATTGTACGGAATCAATAAAATGTCAATAAATACACAGCTAAAAATGTACAAATCATTTGAATTCTCCGAATGATTAACCCCATGTCATGACTTTTTCAAAATACTACTTACAATTTTAGTCCAGAGCGGAACAGAAATTACCGTTTGTTCAGTGATACATTTTCATACATCTCATATAATTTTGATCCTGATGGCATGTAGAAAATCAGAGTCATAAAATTAATGCAAATTTGCTTTCATAATGCAGAGAAAAATCTGGTGCAAATAACTATTTTTTATGTTAATATTTCGCCGTTTTACACTAAAAGCAATATTTTTTGCGTAGCAATTTATTATTCATCGTGTTAATATCCATGGAGTTTAATATACATTCAGTGGAGTATTTCATTTTGTATAAGAGTATCATAATTTAAAGGGTACAATTGGAAGTAGTTTCGGGTAATAAACTGAAATTTAAATGTCCCTTTCATAATATTAGTACCGCATTTTATGTTTCTAAAGCTTTTAAAGAATATTCGAAATATGCACTGCAATTTTCCAGAATTAATAGTCCCCAAATACAAATTACCATTCATTAAATTTCATTATATACATTTTAGTATACTTAACCATATCAAAGTTATTACAATTTATAACGTTGGATTGCTGATTAATCCAATGGAGAATTTCGGAAGCATTACTGATTAATCCAAGTTTTTAAAGAATCGTGGAAGATTGATCGAAAATTAATATTGCTGGTTTGTTTTGCATCATATGACAGATTCAAATGTTCCATAGTATTGTACCGGTCAAATATTTAATGGTGGCTCAAGTTAAGAACCATTAATAAATAATTCAGGGGGTTGTTCAATATTTCAGGAATATTTAAACTTTTTTTTCTTAAATAAAAACACTGTCTCAAATAATCAATAAAATGAGTCCACTTTCTTCAATTATCATTAATTTCTCCCTATATTGGTCACAAGATTTTCTATCAGACATGTAGATTTTCTAAATAATTGTCAATCTAACAAAGGAGACTAAATGAATCTCTTATTTTGTTCTGAATGTTTTCTTTGTTATACCATTTATTTTTTATAATTCTCAAGGTTGATTAACCGAATTATCAACCCTGTAGTTTCAGTCAATATCTAAATTCAAACACAGTCGCTTTCGTTGACTTACATAATGATTTTTCACTTCACCCGTAGACGATAGACTGTTATAATTCTGTTATAAATGTTCCATGAATTCTGTGAACCCATCAATTAGAGCATCACGTGAGGTAGCAATTATGAACCAAAACCAGAAGCCCGATGAAATGGACGATTTATATGAGATTTAGTCCATACAAACTTTGATTTAATTGATATTTCAGTAGTATTCACGAATGCTCGGCGATTTAATGAGATATTTAAAAAATATGCGCGCAGATAATATCTAGCAAAATCGTGAGCATCCTAGGATTAAACGGACGCATTTGATCGAAGAGGAAACAAAACGTAGCTGTACGATGGCCATTCAGAGGATGGAGTATTTGCGGGATGGGGATCGGAGAGACAATACGAAAATAACAAACCATCTATACAAACCTCGCATTGACGCAGAACGTAAATAACACAAATGTTGAAGTGGGACATTTGATATATTATTCAAGATGGATGTATTCATAGGATATATAAAAACGGAAAAGTGGTATAAAGAAATGATAATACCTGAATCTGAGGAAAAATAAGTAAAAAAATTTGCACTCCAAAATAACATAGATTACAAGAAGTAATGTATTTTACCAGCTCCTTATTCAAATGTAACACAAAGAATATTAGCAGTAATTTACAATTAAAACTAATTGTTAATCTTATCTGATAGGATACTTTGGCTTATTGGAAAACTATTCTATGTTATTATAAATGCTAATAGATTCAACACACTTAACACTGTTTTGATATAATAGAGGAAAACACAGCATCTCTTTCTAAACTATTTATTGCACCATCACCTAATATTTTTGATATCAAAATGAATTACATTCAGTAAATGCAAAAAAACCTTATAACACTTCACCAGGTCAATCCTTCAATGCTAAATCACTGTTTTTCTTATATTCTTTAAAATGTTGCCAATTGTAGATTTCTTTATGCATTATGTTGACACTCTCTCTGGTTACCAGTTCTAACTGTAGGGAGAATTATTTGCGATACCCTTTGATAAAACGCCAGCTTCATTTCTCAGGGAAGGTTTCAAATAATGAACGAAAACTAAATTACTGAAGACTTGACGCTGACTCGCCGAAGAATCTTCACATACTAAATTTACGTCACAGGCGCCAACATCGAATTCGGAGGACTGCGCTTGCATCCTGTTGATCTGCAAGCGAAAGTGCTTATCCCTGCGGGTGACACGCATGCAATTCTCCCCTGCTTAGTTTCGAATTATAGAATGTTTCTTTCCTTCTAACAATATTCTGATGGCAGTGTTTGTTTATTCACTTTAACAGTACTTTCATTTGATGGATACTCGTAAATTAATTAATTCATTTCCAGTTCTTCTCCCAATAACTCCCTGATACTTCGATCAATGTATCTCTCGTGTTCTTCATCCACCCCCTCCCACATTCTCGCGCATTCTCTGTGAAGTTCTCCAGCTCAGTCGTCTGTTCGCCTCAACCCACAGCGCTTTGGCCGTCGACGCTCATCACGGGCTGATTTCCACCGAGGGCCTCCTCCGCCTCCACTACCGGACGACCGGTCGGACCCGCAGATTTCCCCAGCGGTATATACCTCTCGCCCGAAGCCACTCCCCGTATCCCGCCTTGTTCTTGCCCACTCTCCTCCTCCACCCCAACCCAAAGCGAGAGTCCCAGGGCTACGTGAGAGGCGGGTGCCCGGCGACATACCACCTCCGCACGGCGCCAGCGAGCAGACAGGAGACCTCATCATAATCAAGGTGCGGGGGAGTCCTAGACGCGGATCCATCACACACATGAATGATATTTTTTGAAGTGTCCTAAATCTGAGAAAGGCCCAAGTGAATAAGTGAATGGAGTTATAGAAGCTCTCCGACAAATATGTTCGTAACACAATAGCCATTCCGGTCCATTCGCCACGTTGGGCGTCAACTTAATTGCAGTACATTCGGCAAGTTAGGCGACATATAAATTTAAAGTGGAACTTAATTTAAACAAAACCTGTCCATCAATTTCGGTAGGTAATTCAAAAATTGAGACAATACTTTTTTCGTTACAAAAAAATAATAGTTTTTTAAGTGTATGATTTCAGGTGATATTGTCTTAAAGTTTTGGTTCGTGAAGCATAACGTTCCCGTACGTATTACATCCCTTCTTTCAAACAGCAGTATTATCCCACAGAGTACGCTACGGTCCATAGTCAAACTATATTTATATGAGTAAACAATATATTAATTACACGCGCAATGATTATGTTTGTAATATAGACATTGTCACATCTCCGTCAACTCACAATAGTACAAGATCTTTCATAGGCAACATACACAGCTTCGTGCTCTTTACTTCTTCTTACACGGAAGAGTGCTAACAGTAGTGGAAAACATTGATAAATAGTACATGACAAAAACGCAACGTTTAAACCACATTTCTCTGAGAAAATTCCATCCATTTTTCTTCTTCTAAATATTGATCTTACCAAATGAATCATAGTATGAGTAAATCTAAGTAAGTAATGTTATTTAAACGTAAAAATCATGGAAATGATATGTTATACAAATATGTTCATGTATGCACTATTGACCGAGGAATAATCCTATTGCTACATTACTAATCGAGTGTTCAAGCATTTTATGTTGTTTATTCTGATCATTGTAAATGAGGTAAAGAATAGAGTTCCAAGTTCTACACACTTCATTGATAAGTCACACTTTTCATCCTTGTACGTAAAGCAACTAGAGAAACAAAACACGTTAACAACCTGTTGGCACAGTCCCCATTCACGTTTTCGCCTCTCACAGTAATTCCCAGTTAACGCGTCCTTCAGCACTCGCACATCGGTGTTCGCACTCTGCGCCAGTGGATTTCCTTCGGGTGGCTCGTCGCTTTTTTGTTTCGCGGGAGTGACGCCGTGATGGCGACGACGAAGGTTCCAGGAGATACGGGTGATGAAGCACCCGTCCCGCACGCGCGGTCCCTCCCTTCCATTGCACTTCTTCGTTCGCCAAACTCTTTCCTCAAAAGACTACCTTTCGCAACGGAAAAATCCTACAAAAATACGTTTTTTTAACTAAGGCAACAAACATTTTATTTATCCACAGCAACTCCACATGAATCTTTGTCCAGTTCTCCATGAATTTGAATTTGAATCCGGACACCACATTCACAAAATTAAATCGAAATTGTCAAACTTAAAAAGTGAGTCATCGGTGAAACGTACTGTTATTTTGGGCGGAAACGTACTGTACCAAAATGGACATAATAATAAGCGAATTTTGAAAAATGTACGAATGGTTTATTTAAATCAAGTTAGATGAGTGGAGTTCAACAAGAAAATAACTGGTAAACATTTCTCGACTCTTCGTATTTAATACGGACACAAAAAAATATTTGATCAGACGATTCACACTGAAAAAACTCTTATGGATGTGAGTACACTAGGATTGGATGTGATATCCAAATTTAGAGAAAGGAAAGGAACCTTTGGATGTGACAACTTTTATTTCGGATAATATAGGTTGGTATATTACATCCAAGTGACTGGATGTCACATAAAAAGGTTGGGATATCTCACCAAAAGACATGGATGTAACACCAAAAGACATGGATGTAACACCAAAAGACATGGATGTAACACCAAAAGTCATGAATGTAATCCAAAGTTTTGGAGGAATCCTTTATTCCTCTGAATTTGGATCTTCCATCCGAGCGTGTTCTGTTAGAGCAAAAAAGGAAAGAAAAAGAGGTTCAATATAGTGACCACCTATTTCCTTCTCTACATCCGCGGTCTTTATAAGGTATTGCTCACCAGTGTAGATTATTACGCCGCAACAAGAGATGACGAAAAATCCACGGAGGCGAGCACGTCACCCCTACACCTAATTAGGACATACGGTTGGCAGACTAGAGGGCGTCTCTTGGGCAGGTAGGCGGCGGCCCAGTCACGTTGTGCAGGCGGCGGCTAGTCATGAAGGTTGAGATGAAGACGCCGCGGACGCACGAGAACCCTGGACTTTGAACAGAAGATTCCAGCTTCACTAATTGAAATATTTGCATATGCGATTAAAATGATTGGACGCATCTCACAATGAATTCGAAGAAACGTAATAGGAAAACTGGTTAATGAAATTGAAGCGTAGGAGGAATCTACTATTCATTCGCGTGATTACTGATGCAAATTGCATTTAAGAGCTTAATGAAAATAGTGAAACAATCAAATTGGAATAGCAATTCTGTGATGAATAACATGTTGAGAAAACACTATCAATGTGAGTTCTCTGGAATTGTATGTGAGATCCAAATTCAGAGGAAGGAAAGAATTTCCTAACTTAATAGTTAGAATACTACAAGGTCCGAACGCCACATTCAAAGGTTAGGATGTCACATCAAAAGAAGAAATCCCATCCAAACATGTCCTCTCTGTGAAGTTTGAGACATAATGAAATCTCTCAATCAAATTTCGACAGTGAACACGGAGACTTGATATTCGCTTATAGATCTACGTTAGAAAGACAGCGGCGTGACGGCGCCAGGCTCATGAGCGTGGGCGCCTCACCTCAAGGCCTGCTGTATAAGGAGAAGGCGCGGCAGACAGCGGCTCCGACCGACCTCGCGGAATGGTGGGTAAGCCATCTAGATAGGAATACAAGCTCTGCCCACGAGCGTGTATCCGACCGAGGAGAAGGAAGGTGTAAAAAGCTTTCACTAGGTGCTCGTGTTGGAGACAAATATAATTTTACTTGGGTATTTTTAGAGAGAGATGTTAGTATTCGTACTTTGAGTAAAAAGGGAAAATGTTATTTGGAATTAGCACAGTTGATTTTTTATATCCCTAGACGTACTTTCTATTTGGATTATTATGATGCATTAGCAAGAGATTTTCGAATTATAGGTTTAACTTGTATTACGTTGACAAAATGATATATTAAAGTGAATAGTCCATCTTCGTCTGCATAGAGATATATGAATAAATAAATGACATTTTTAAAAGACAATATATGACAGAACTCTAGTGGAAAAACATCACTGAATAAAATACATAAGAACAATACAACTTGACCTTTCACTCGCAATATTTTATCTCGCTTGGTACCAATGGATACCGAAACATCGTTAATTTTAAAAGTTCTTAAAGTGAATTTATTGTTCTTATGTATTTTATTCCGTGATGATGTTTTTCCATATATAGTCTGCTAAAAAGGTTGTTATTTATTTAGTCAGATATATTTTTGTGATTGTTATAAAAAGCATTGCTACAAAATCCCTTTGGTCTTACAATAATTTCAACTAGGATACTTCCGGAGCAAAATCAACTATTATTGTTATATTCATAACTTGACTGGATCTGATTCAATGAAGAATACGAATAATTTTAAATTTATCGAGGAATAGCAAATGTGGTGTGTACGTGAATGAAAGAGATTGTTTAATTAGTTTAATTTTCTCTCTGGACCTTTTTATGTTTTTATCATATAAACGACTATGGAAGGGAGCAAACTCTAAAAGAGTAAAAACGTTTCGACACATTTTTGTTCATTAGATAACATTTGCTTACATATTTGATTTTTTGTTACAAAAGTTATTTAATTTCACAATGGAGCCTGCATTATCGGTACAGAGTCCTGTATATGAAGAACTTAAAACGACTTCATTTGATTTCTTTATGACATATATGGTTTTCCTCTGTTGATGAATTTGAAAATATACCTATATTTCAACATATATGAGAGTCATATTTATGTTTCTTTTAGAAATTCGATGAAATTAATACATTAACATTTCAATAATCTAAGTTAGTAATTTCAATAAGTAATAGCAGATAATATCGTTTACACTTTTTGTCTCTTACGCATAAAATCCATTTTCTTCAAGTTTAGGGGAAGGACGAGGGATATAAAGGTTATTTTTATTGCTTTGCCCCCTTTCTAATAATCTCAGAACGATATCTAGCTCTTTATTTCCTTAGGATCACATCATAATTAGACTAGTGTTGCAGCACGTAATATATATTTTCATTATTTAGAGTAAACCGTATTAAGAAATCAGTCACGAAGTAGTTCAAAGAAGCGCCCAGTTTATTCCCCTCTTGTGCATAAACCGAAGCCATATATCCCACCATTAGCTCGTGAAATCCTCTTTACATCGCTTAACCAGAGAGCGAAATAGCCTGGAGCGTTTTAGAACCGAGCCACGCGGATGAGAGCGTACCCGCCCACAGGAAGTAACGGCGCCGCCATGCCGCGTTACCGTGCTCCGCTTGCGTTGGACGACGACGACGATTGGCGTCTTGTGGCATTACGAGACACCTACAAGGGGATCGAATGACACCCAGAGCACGATGGAATACAGTCCTTAATTACAATGAATACCTACTCTCTCTGAAATTTCAGGAGTGACAAGAAACATTACATAGCGAATACTGTATGAACGTCCTCTTCCCACGCTCCTCGGTCTCTAAACCCAACCGAGCATGGAGTGGAAAAGTCTGGTTCAACAAACGAGTGTGTTTCATTCAATTCATACAATTATTTATCCATTCAATTGTTTCCGTTGGCGGGAATGTCATAAATATTTTTATTTTATTCATCTCGAATTTTTACTGCACATAATATCTACAATTCATTTTGGAATGATAAATGGATAGCATGACGTATTTATTTAATAATTTCTTTTATAATCCGTCACTGCCCTTGGGTTCTTGTTCGGAATTGATTGTACGGTACCTTGTTTGTTTCCGGACTTAGTTTATTATCCCCCGCCTGGTCACACGCAGTTTGCAGCTGCTTGATTGACAATAAATTATATTATTTTATTTTTAACGTTATTGGACGTCCCTTATCTAAAAAAACTAAAACTTATTCCTCGTTCTTTTTGATTAGTATATCCAGTAACACGAGGTATTTAAAGTTTATTAATTCACACGTACTTTCTTTATGAGATATATAACGTTTTTAGTGAGCTGATTTCAAAAGAAGCAAACACGAAAAAAGAAAGGTCATAACAGGCAAGTCAAAGAAGAATTTTTAAAACTAGATTTCGGAATCCGAGATATCTTAAATTTATAATAATAAACTAATTCATTTTTTCGAGTTACACATTTACGCCTATTGGTGCATAAAGACATTTTTTATGTCATCGCAGATTTTTATAAGGTTTCAAATATGAGTAGATATTTCAAGAGATTTATAAATATGTTCCTTAAAATTAGAGAGGTACAACATGTAATTTTACGTTCCATTGTTAAGATAATATCTGGTTATTCAAGGAAAGGTTATACTTGGAACCAAATTGCAGCAAAATAATTGTACTCTATATATTAAAATATAATATTGCTTCTCCACAAAATTTCTTCCCACGAAACAAATAGCCCCTATCAATACGTTCGCACATTGACAAAATACATTCGTAAGAACAATATTATTTTTTAGAAAACAGATTTGGAATTCAAAGCGTAATCCGAGAAACAATTATCTCAAAACAAAACAAATAAACGTTAAGCACTGGTGATAGACCAATTGGTTAAGAAATCTGTATCTAGTCAAACCTTTCTACTCGTCCAGTTAAATAATTCAGTCTTTCATAATGGTATTGGGGAACATTGTTACACCGAACGACCACTCCCACAAACACCGGATACATTTTCTTTCATCAACTAGCATTCATCCTTCATGTTTATTAGCTTCTTACAAGCACCTTAATTCAACTCATTCGGTTTTACGACGCCATTGAAAATAAATTACAAATTGAATTAGAAAGGAATTTTTTTCGTCTCATGTGGTTCCAGAGAAAACATTAACTTCCTAACTTAATCCTCGTATTTTAAATACGAAGATTTATTGGCGTTGGACTGCGTTACGTTTAACCCCTCCAAACCTTCGCTGCAACAGCCCCCTTTATAAACACGGAACGAAATATTTGTTCAGATGGTGCAAGTCCAAAGACACCCCCGCATGCTGAAGCTGTGTGAGCATCCAAGAAGTCTTAAATTTGCCGTGACAAAAATAACTCCATAATTTTACTCTAGACAGGAAAGGAGATTTAGAACAGCGTCGGAAAAAAAGAACAAGAAAAACGTACGGTCGAGGACGCTCGGCTTTACCCACAAAAAAGTGGGTGGGACACACATAAGAAAGAAAAAGATCTGCGACGGAAAGATCTTGCAGTCATACTCTCGTGGGAGATGCGCCTACTTTCGCCTTCCGCCTGAAAGAAATAGCTACCATCTGATACGTAGTTCGCATGCATTCCTCTGGGAGCGCTGGGAGAGATAAAGGCGATGGATAGGAAATAGTTGGAGAGATGGTGAAATATTAGGAGTTGGACAGGTTCTACCTGGAAAGGAAGGGAAAGGTTAAAGAATGTGTATTCGTGAGAGGAAACCTCGTTTTCATACGAACGGAGAAGACCAAAGTAATTTTAGTGAGAGCTATGAGTTTCAGTTGATTGCTTGTAAGAATGACTGAAAGTTTTGAAACTATAGTTCGGACAAAATAAGTTAAATAGATATAAATAAATAATTATGTATGAATTCGGGATAGTGGTGCAAATTTCTTCAATTCTGATACAATTAACGATACTCAGAACATCAATATAGAACTTCCAGGCATGAAATTTGTGTGGAATATGAATTCAACTACACTTCGTACGAACAATGTGATACATTTGTTAAATTGTAATCGTGTGATAAATAAACAATTTATTACCCAAATAATTTAATTATTGTTAGTGATTTCTTACTTTGTCACAATACAAAATGAAAGTGTGACGCATACCAGTGATTAGTGTTAGAGTTATTAGATACTTTTGACACGCATTTTCGTTGCTGTGAATAAGTTTGTAATTCTAAACCCCTCTCTTAACTACACCCCATAATAGGTCAGTCCTTCAGGGTTTAATGAACAACAAGCAATAAAATTATTTAAAAGCTATATTGTTTACCAAAACAGTAAGTTCTGGAGAAATACAGTAGACAGATTCCTTTCTGTCGATGATCTCTGAGCACAGAAGTACTATTTCAGCAGCTGTTCCGAACACCTCCACCACTCTTCACCCAACACTCTCCCCTTCCCCGAGCACATGTAATCTTATACCCAATTCCCCCATCCCCGCACTACCTACACCTTTCCTCCCCATCCATCGTCCCTTCATTATATCGCCGTGGTCATTACCAACGTCCGCATACTATAACTCCAGTCCCGCATGATTTCTCGGGTAATTACTCACTAACTAACATATTCAGAGCTAATCACACGGGGATTTTATCCTAAAGATCCGTGACCGAGACCAGACCTTGAGTCGCTTTGTTCCAGCCCCGTCGGCTCATGCAGGTGCGCGAGGGAATGGGGGTGCTGATGTCTAAGAAGGAGGCAGGACTCTTGATAATGACACAGCTTGTGGAAGGAGCATTTCGTTTAAAGTTTACAGAGAACATTTTTTCCGGTATTTTCTCGGCACGACTATTTTATAGCAAAATACAATTCAAGAAGTGCATAGTTGGATTTTTTTTAGAGTAAGGGTTGACAAAATTCATCGTCATATAAAAACAAGTGTGTTGTTTTCTTTGTAATGCATGCTCTTTAAATTCAATGAGAAAGTTAAAAAAACTAGTTTTCATATATTAAACGCAGTTTGTTTCAACTAAGATGGCTTTTATTTATATTGGGTCTCTTAAATGATGACATTAAATCTATTTAATAAACAACAAATTTTTGTCTACGTCGGACAACAAAACGGAAAAGAAAAACTATTCCGTAACTCATATACGTATTTTACAAGAGAAAATCTAATTACTTGTAAAAGCACTATTATGAGAAGAAGATAATTGCTCACACGGTGGGATGGGGAAAATAGCATTAGTAAATGTAGTGAAATAAAAACTCTTTTGACCCTGTCGGCAGAAATAACGTCCGCAGAATATAGTAATTATTTTTTTCTTCTTATTCACGAAGGACGATAGAGTTAAAAATGGCTATATTTTTATTATTCTTCTCGCATTGCCGCAAGCGAGAATATGGTCGGTTCGTGAGATTGGCTGGAAGTATTAAAGATGCCATAACGTACAACGTCTTTAAGAGATGGTGATAGATTTGACGGTGGATGGTGATGAGGTCACTACTAATAGTGAAGAGGTTGTATCAACGACGGCAAGCGCTCACTGTCCAACGCACCTCTTTTTTCATTTTTTTCCCTTTTTTTCCCATCTCATCTGCGCCACGGATACCAGCTGCTCTCGTAAGCGGCGTCGCCCGAAACCAGTCGTTTCTCTCCGCCCCCCCCCTCACTGCACTGCATCTCATCACTACCCCAACATAATCACATTCCTCTTGTCTCATACGAGTGCATGGTATGAGTCATTGGAAACTAATGAACGACGGTTCTAATTCTCATTACATCTCCGTGGTATAGTATACCTCGCTTTGTTCCAGCCCCGTCGTTTTAAAACTTTTGTTTAGTCATGTAAAATATATTTCAAAAGTTGTGTCAGTGATAAAAGGTTTTTGATAAAATTGCACCAACCAACACGTACATGTCAAAGGTATTCATCCGAGAAGTGTTATTCTTATTTCTTTTCATAAATAAATTCTTTGTTGATTATTTCAAATATTCGTGAACTCTTCTCGATGTACGGTGTTTCATCGTAAATGAACACAATTCTCTCTCCCTCCCTCATCCCCTCTATCTTCCAAACCTCTACCTCCCCCTTCTCCTCCGCCACCATCTCCACAAGAGGACGTATAATTCTGGACGCCGACGCATTGTGAGGGGAGAGCTCCTGAGGGCATATGCACTGCGGGAACAACGCCCCCGCCAGCTGCGCCGCGACCGAAGGAGGAGACGAAGATCCGAATCTCAGCTAAAGACGGTTGCGACGGGGGAGTAGAGCTAGTGAAGCTTCACACATCGTCGTTTTTATACCCCTCCCCCCCCCCCAACCACACACACTCTCTCTCTCCCCATCCACTTCTCTTCGCCGCTGGCCGCAAGAAGGTTTAATAAGTCTCTGGAACACCGGTTGGGGTCCGTCTGAGACGCAACTGCAACACGTGCCGCCGGGCGAGCCGCTCCTCGGACAAAAACAAAGCCTCGATGTTCCGATTTACCCTGCTATGCAGCAGCTCGGTCGCGATGGCTGCAACGAGGTGGGTTTCGCTCGGAGGTTGCCGTGTTCGTGTTTGCGTTAGGCGTTGGAGCGTCAGACTAACAGTGGAGGTGTGAAGTGAGATACAGAGGAATATCGCGAACACGCTTCGGTAAGGGAAAAACTAACAGTGGAGTCCCTTGGCGTTGATCGATTTCTAACGCACGGAGGGAGACGCTTAGGATAAACAATGGGCTCCAAGTAGTTCACCCAACTCTATGAGTTTGATTTTGTAAGGGAACGTCACACTGACGAGCGGAGTAGGGCGGGGCGGGGGTAAAAAATCTAAACGAAATTAAAGCAATTGTATAAGTAAAGAAGTATTCACGATAAAGACGAGCACACCGGGAGTGAAATTAAATGTAGGATCAAGAAAAAAGTGGAAAAAACTGAAGTAAATGTTTCAAGTTCCATATCTGTAAAAAAATTAATGATAAATTAAACTTCTAGACCGTATGTTTCATATCTAGGTCTAAAAGAACTTTTCTTTATAACTGTCATAATACATAGATGAAAATCATGTATAATGTATTTAGTGAATTGCAGTTTTTTAACATTCCAGTGAAATTATTTCGTAATCAAAAAGAGAAAAGGAGAATATTTATCGTGTGGGAGTGCGAAGAGTTGTTTTAGCGAAAAAAATATACATCGGGTATTTGGAGCATTTTCATGGGCTAGTCCCTACCTAACTCGTCGCATAAAAAGTCAAGATCTTGCCCCTCCCCATTGCTCAAAAACCTGGCTACGCCCTTGGAACGCCCTCAGGGAATCAAACGAGCAAATGTTCAGTTCTATGTTGAATATTCCATAAAACGTCCTCGTTAAACGCGTGTACATAAATAACTGAATTATTCTTGTTTTCAACTGACATGTTCTCACATACTTCTTATTAAATAAATAGGTTAAAACTTACGACCTTTTATGGAAGAATAATATTTTTATTGTTTGTTAAGAACTCAGTACGTTTCGGCGTGGGTTTATGCCGTTGTCGGTGATCAAGTAATAGTAGTAAAATTAGTACCACTAGGTCAGTTGATCTCAGATACTTCACCTGACAATTTCACTCAGACGGAGACATCGCCCTAGAGTGATAGGTTTGGGTAAGATTAGTAAAGAAGACAAAACCACCGCGCACATTGTAGTTACCCCCACCCACACAAACATCTTACGGCATTCTAACAAAGAAATTTTTGAACCAATCCCATGGCATAGAACCAAAAAGGAATAATAGTCTCGATAGGAATTGAATTTAAAAAACGAGGGAATGATGAGACGGTGATGTATATTTCTGGGAACTGTGACATTACGTATAGAAAACAATGGATTAATGAATTTCATATCACTACTTAAACCTATTGTATTCAAAGAAGACGATGTTACAGACAAACCAAAACGAGAGGGGTTAAAGAGACAAAAAAATTTCATTCGTTAGATCCAAAATGAATTGAATACATTTGATAGACAAGAACCTCCTTGACTACAAAAACAATTTGAAAATAATAAGAGGATTGAGTCAAAAATGAGAAATAAAAGGAAACGCCATTAAGATTTCCTCTCATAAGTACCGAATAAAGGCGAATTAGAAGTGTCATAACTATTAATATATTTCGAGTTAAATAGTGTGACATATTCAAGCTTATGGTAATATTTCATTCACGTTTATGGTAATAATTCCTTCACACCCTCATAATATGAAGATGTTTACTTAAAATGTGAAATATGATAAAATATTTTTTTCTTTTACCTTCAAACAAATTTTTACTGAAGAATATTTTTACTCACCAAAATCTTCTTAAAACCGACAAGAAAGTGAATGACTCGGCTCTTACCTACAACAAAGGAAAAAGAAAGAAAAAATAATTCTGAATTCATTTAATTAAATATATGACAAATATTTTACATCAATTATAAATACATGAATCAAATACATTAACAAATAATTTTGCTCATGAGTAGTTTATTTCTTACGTAGTGTGATGCGTGCTTAAACTTATGAGGATTAGTTCTTCTTTCATTAAAACGCAATAAGTAGCAGTGATCCATCTCAAAATTCTCTTATAAACTCATCAATATTAGTAGAGATAACTGGGAAAACAGAGAAGTTTCAAACTCTCTTGGAGAGGACTTACGATGAGTAAACTAGTTCACTCCGCTGCAACTTACCTGAGCGTCATCCTCAGTCGTTCTCAAGTTGCAGAGAAATAAAATCATGAGACTAATAGCATTTGTTTCATATTTTATTCATTCATATAATTGAAATTGAATGACCGAAACACAATTGGATTTCATTCTAAAAAAGCGACAAAACTGGACACATCAATAAAATTTAGATATATTTATACAATATAATAAGTAAGAGGTTAAGATGATCCATGATTCAAAATACTTTTTTTTATTTACAATCAACAAATTTGATCTTCTTAAATGTCCTTACATAAACGAATTTTTTATGACGTTAAATTATAGTAAAACTTTATCCATCAGATCTTATTCGTTGAGTGAGCCGAACTTGCTCCTTGCCATCCATGCTTACTTTATCCAAGAACATGATTAAGTTTGCTCCGGAAAAAATATGACACAATATGTAACACACAAGTACCTCAATTTTTGTGATTTCAGAATTTTATAAGATAAAAGAAATATTTAAACAAACGTTGATTTATTTAAATTAATGTACTGTTCTTCTTATGCACGAATGTGATAAATGAAAACTGTGTAACTATAAAGTTTGTGATTAAACATCTGAAAGAATACCTCATAAGTTCACAAAACTTCTTTGTGCACTCTAAGAGAAAACATGGAGCTTGAGACTGTCAAATAAAGAGTTAAACACGGCAATAAGCGTAGTAGTAAGTTAAATTAATAAGTAAACACTACATTGACTTAAAGAGATATATTTAAATTAATTCTCAACAGAAAATATTACACCAAGATTTGAGTTACCCTCAAACCAAATTTCCCCTGTCTCCCATTGATAAGATGAAGGAAAAGATCCTTCCTTCTAGTACAAAGATTCAGTCAACAAGCAAACTCCCATTGCAGATTCTTCTTGGTACCTAAAAGCATTCTACCCGAATCAAAAGGTATTATTTCCACCGAGATGATAGCCATGTATTGTCTGCTCTGAGGGGCGGAAGTGCTTGAGAATAGATTCATTGGAGCGAGATGTTAAGGAGGGAGTTAAGATCCGAGTCACAAAAAAGGGACAGCAGAAGAAAATTCATTCATGAAAAAGAAGAGTTGGCTGCAGGTAAGGCGCAGGAAGAACCGCACCCATCTTTCTACCCAGCGTCCTAGATATGCCAGAGGCGAGGCGTGGCGAGGCTCAGAACGTTCCATATCCTGTTCTTCGGGGACAGAAGGGAATGGAATGGTGTGGGGGTGGGAGAAAGAAAGACCGGCAAGAAGAACGACAGCTGGGGTAAATGAACCAAGAAATAAGAAACTAAAAGAGAATTAAGGAGATCCAGCTTAAAAGAACGAGACGAGCAAGAGTACAAGTTAACTAGTAGAATTAAAATATAATATTTTCCGACAAAGCACGCATTTACATCCGAAAACGAATCAGCCTCTCTCTTTCACGCCCCATTTTGATTGTATTATTGAAACACAATTAAGCATCATGATAGACATTCACCGTGTATTTGTTGAGAAGAGATCCTCTTGCGTTATCAGCAATTTTAAAGTCTATTCCTTCTGTCATATAAGCATCTATTATAATATTTTAATGCCAATTTTTCGAGACTGTTTACAACGTAAATTACATCTTGAAAACGTAATACCAATGTAATCATATCTGCAGTATCTATCCAAAGTTTCATTTAAATATATTTAGTAAATAAAATACAAAATATTTATTGCCTGGTTTTTTCCTATATGACGAGAAAAAATGGATGAAAACGTGTTATAAATGGAAATTCGTAAAATCTTACATTAACTTATTGTATTAGATGAACATATATGATTAAGGCAAAATATGTCTCTATATATAATGTCTGATATTCCTAATTTGTACTGTCACATATTATGCTGCCGAAAGGTAGAACCATTATCTTCTTGACGATACAGTATTAACCAGGATTCTTTTAAAAGTGAGAGGAAGAAAAAAATCGACTGCCTTTCGGTAACTTTTACAATCAAATAAGAGACAAGATACATTTTAAATGATCAGTCTACACTAATTTATTAAATGAAAAACACTTAGTAACGAAAAAAACTGAAAAGTAACGTAGAAACGAGTTTTTTCACGCATTTTTTAATACCAATGAGTTATGATATACTTCGAGATTATACCTGAGGATATATTTAGATCCAATGAATGATTTCCAACATAATGAGAATGTAATATAACTAATAAAAAAATGTATCATAACACGAGAAAATCTAGAATTTGGGTTGGATATATTAAGTCTTACATCAACTCAAAGTGATTTAAGAATCCTGTGCGAAGAACATTTCCAATTAGCATGTTCGTTTTTCCCTGGTTCGTCTCATTAATATATAAGAAACAGCGCGACCGCCGAATATTGATGAGACCCTTTTAAAATATCAGTTAGTTTAAATTAGGACCCTTGTTAGGGCATTAACACTTAGTTTCTCCTATATAGTTGTCGTGCTGGTTTTTTCATGCGTGTTTAAAGAAACGGTAATTATTGAGGGGGTTTAATTGAAAAAAAAACAGGATATTCGAAACAGTTTACGCCTAGTAATTACGACAGGAATGCTAACCTAAGAATAAAACGTAGGTAAAACTAAAGAGACGGAATTATAGTGTTCACAAAATAGACTAAAGAAGAACTAATAGCAACAAGTTTGAAGAAAATGTTATTGTAATTATTTTAAAACTGAGAAGTCCTCTTAGTAAATATGGACAGCATCTCCTGAATTTGTCAAGAATATGAAAATATGACTACAGAAGAAGTATCGACAAATAGATAACAATAAATTTATCTTTTAAAAATATCGAGCCGTATGTTTGACGAAATGCAACTTTATTTACGCCGTAACAATACTCAAGGTGAAACCACCCGAGCCACAGAAGCGGCGCTGCGTCAAGCGGACAAGTGTGTCTCCATCCATGCACGTGGTAGCTGCTGCAGAAACGGTGGCTACGGCATCTATCGTTAGAGACAGCAGAATGTGTGGACGAAGCGTCCGATGAGGCATGGCAACATGACACCGCAAGGGTCTGCTTAAATTTCACCGTCCGTCGTGCTGTCTCGAGTTGCGTCCCGCATCTACACGCAACACCCGCTCTGCTAACCCTTTGTGGGCCCACGCAGCCGACCCACATAAACGACTCCGGCCCAGACGAGTATCGAAAAGATCTTGCTGCGGCAGCTTCTCTATCGTCCTCCCTGCGACTATTTGAGAAACACTGGTGGCAGTAGTCTTTTCTTCTTTTGAACTGAAGGCGTACACACAAATCAAAACACTCATTATTTCTCCTTAATTTCTATTCCATATCACCAACAATATTTTTTTTCAACCAAACCATTCGAATGTGAATAATAATCATAAATACACTTCAAATGACATCCTGATACGTACAGAAAAAAATCCTTAGAATATTCTTCAAGTTAAAAATAGTAATAATAAAAACTATTTTGATGTAGCCTATAGTACGCGAATTTGATGATAAACCGTTAAAGAAAAAACATCACTCTGAAAACCTTGACGAAAACGAAATAAAAGATTCTGCGTCTCAGTAACGTGGGTTCTACTGCCCCGGTGACAGGCACAGCTCGTTAATCGTAGTTTTAGTGTTCTATTCCCGGATCAGACAAAGATCTACATAGCGTGTCATGTTTCTGTGTAACAACTACGTTGGTTAGACATTAATTATCTTTCCTGTTCACATTATTACCTAGTGAACTTTTCATGGTCACGTTAAATTGTAAAGCGAATCAGAGACAATGTGGTATTCTTTCCCAATTTGTAAGAAGCATATTGATTTTATCGTGCCAGTAAGAAGAATAATAGCTAGCCAGAGAAGAAAAGAGATAAATGAAGGGAACACAGAATTTAAATAAAACATATTATTATAGTTCCAAATATTTATTTGGAGGAGTGACAGATTTCAGACAATGATAAAATTTGTGTACCAATGACTTCTCTTACCCGAGTTCATTACCACAGTGCTTGAAACAATGTTTTTTTCTTTAGTCACGACAGAAGCTGCCAGTAAAGACCGTCCCATTATTAATATCTTATAACACTACTTTTGAACATTCCAACTTAAGGATATCTTATAACACTACTTTTGAACATTCCAACTTAAGGATATCTTATAACACTACTTTTGAACATTCCAACTTAAGGATATCTTATAACACTACTTTTGAACATTCCAACTTAAGGATATCTTATAACACTACTTTTGAACATTCCAACTTAAGGATATCTTATAACACTACTTTTGAACATTCCAACTTAAGGATATCTTATAACACTACTTTCTGACAAATCTTTCCAGAGGCATCACTTAATCATAAACATCCTTTAATTATTAGCGGAGCCGTGTGAGCAACAGTCCACAGTACTGCAAATGTGTCATAGGGGCAAATGTGCCATAGGGGCAAATGTGCCATAGGAGTATACTTGAAGGACACAAATTTCTTCGCGGTCAACCAATAACGAAACTGGTTAAAAAGTAGGAAGGAAAGAAGGAAAGAAAGCTGGTCTTTCTAGTCTCACGTCTCAAAAGAAAAATATTATGAGTCAAAAGCATTTTAAAACAATGTATTACCGCTTGGAGAACAATAAGCTTGTTTATAATATAAGAAGCAACCAAGGAGCCATCTTATACCACCGGGACAGTATAAGACTTCAGAGATAGAACACAACCATACAAAGGTCGAGAGTAAATACAGTTATGAATTAAAACAATAATTTATCGTCTGTAGACTACACTGGGAATCAAATAAACAAATAATAAAAATCATTTGTGTGAATCTATTGTAAGAACAGATGGTGCAAGTTCAGTTCCATCCGAATAACGGAACCTACAAATAAGAATTTCCCTGAGGATGGAACAGAGTAATTTGAGCAATAACAATTAGTTGGCGGCTGGCGTGTCAGAAGTGGAGGAGCAGGAAAGTGTGTGGGAGAAGGCTGGGCAACACACGGCAGAGCAAAATCAGCCGCAGAGGGATGTCGTGCGGGTAGTCTAAGCCTAAGGGGCAGAACCTTAGTGCGCCGGCGCAGCTGCTCGTTTTCAGCGTCGCAACAGTGCTTTTGCATCATCTCATTCGCCCCGCGGCTCGGCGTCGTTCTACCTCTCCCTCCTTTCCACCCCCACACCCGCCCACTGCCTCTCCGATGACCATTGGCCGCAAGGAAAATGGCTTTACAGCGTCTTTCCGCTCCGACTGTAAACACTGGAACAGTGGAGTTGTTACGCGAAAGGGTACAGTCGCTTCCACTTCAATGTGTCTCGCCTCTGTCTTGAGGTGGAAAAGAACACTTAAAAGCAGATGCTCGAGGTGGTGATATCGCCGAGGGCTGCGCTTTGCTACTCTGAAACCACTAGAGAAATCTATTGTCTGAGCACCATCTACCTAAGGCTATGAAGTCAGAAGTGAGAGTCGAGTTTCTTGACATGTGATTCTCAATCGATTATCTCAATAGCTACTTCATGCAAAGCAAATGGTTGTACCCATCGTCTTGACTAATAAAACAGAAATTGTCAACTGGCTATCAATCAGCTTTTTTGGATCTCGTGAATTTTTGTTCAAATATTATCACCAATTGCCGTCGATATCAGAAAAAAGATATTATTTATAAACGATTAACTATTCGTTGTCGAATAGTATTTGATAAATTAATATTTTTATAGTATAATACTTTGTTGTGGCAATGTTGTTGTTGATGTATCTTGTAATCTTTCGAACCTCTAAAAATTGTTTTGTAAACATGTAATTTCTAATTGAAATCTCTGATCACTATTAGATTTTGGATTGTTGAAGTTTAAATAATCACAACTGATGTACCCGGAGTTATCAACTAGGTAATGATAAAATACCCTTATAACGTATTACAGAAAATAAACCCTTGAACTATTTTTAGCTTATTTTGTATTATTTACCAAACTTTAGTCGATAAAACAAAAAACTATCATTATACAAGAATTTTAGCCCATGTGTCACTGTTTAATAACACTGTAGACTAGCTTGGTTTTTGTACAAAAAATAGCTAAAATACTGCAACCGATGCAGAATCTTCTAACACAATAGTGTAAATGGTTCATTCTACTTTGATTTTGCAGAAGTCAGCCAAACTGGATTTGCAACGGGAGAGATGGCTTCGAAATGGCCGTGCATGAAATAAATATTCAGTACCATATGCCAAATATGATAGTGCTTCCGTGTGTATTTACATATGAATGGGCGAGCACAAATATACCGAGAACATCCTATGCACTGACCGTTCACCAATTAACCTGAATCTGCAGCATTTCGAGAGCAGTATACACCAAGCACATCAGATCGTAAATACCCGTAGTACTCCGTACGTAGCATCATACTTATTATGTTGATTGTGGCAAAATTTATAAAGTTAATATAATTCGAAAAAAAATCCCGTTATTTAGAATAAATCACTTTTCTGAAAAGTGTCGCAGATATTATCCCATTCATTGTTCTAGAGATTGAGACTGGCCTAAATTGCATGTTTATTTAAGTTCTGGATGTTTTAATTAGTATCATAACAGTCAAAACATAATAAGAATGAGCGAAAAATGTATATTGCTTCGTTACATCATTTCATGATAAGAGAAAAATATAATAAAAAAGCGATACAACTAACCCAAATATGAAAAAAAAATCAGTACAAAATTCAATTAACTTACTTTACATAAGTAAACATATAAAGAAACACGTCTAGATTTAAATTAAAATAGGCAGACAATTTTAAAAGAAATTTTAATACTTATGTATATGGAGCCGAATAGAAAGAAACAACTTACGACTCCAAAACCCAGCATTAGTAATTTTTATATTTCGCAGAATGACGTAAAAAATTTCCTTCTCCACAGGGGGACTAATACTGCTTACATTTTCCATGACCTTCGATCCAAACCCAGGGATTTGTATTCACCTTCTTAATTATTGCTACGAGTGAAGTTCCTCGCTTCACTTGGTTGTCTCCTCGTCCCGCATAACGTCGCACTGCAGTAGTATTCACTCCGCAGAAAGCAGAGCACGACATACTCTTCTCTTCCTTCTCCACTTATACCCCCTCGTCACCACCACGCAAACCGCGCGACCTCTTTCGCTAGACTTCTTTCTGATCTCGTTACCCAGTTGAAGAGACGGAGGGGAGTCTGAGGGTTTGGGGTTCAAACCGTGGCAGGAGAGGGAGAGAGGGTAGTTGTTCACCACGCTGCGCTCGAGGTCCGCCAGAGAACGAGCTGTAGATTCTAGGCGATGTGACACGCCTACTTAAAGCTTCCGACCCCTCCGACCGTCACCGGAATCCCTCCTTCCTCAACCATCCCCTCCCTCCTTGATCACCACCACTGTTGTCTTCTTCTTCGCCAGCGAATACCACAGCTTCCAAATTGAAACTCGCAAGGCGTACGTCTCGTAGCTCCTGAAGCTCCCACAACCTGCTTCTGGCATCGAGCAAGTGATCCGTGATGAACTAGTCCGACGGTCATTAGTTCGAGACCGGAAGAACAAAGGGAAGGAGGCGACGAAGTGAAAGACAACATTCCATCTTCCCTCCAACCTGCTAAAGTTCAATTCTCCTCACGGCGAAAATGAGAGCTGGGTTTTACCTCACATACTCCAGAGAACGAGCTGTGGATTCTGGGTTTTACCTCACATTTCCTATGTTTGACGTATCTACAGATTACCCAGTAACCTAACATTTTCCATTCGCCAAGTATCTTTGCTTAAAAATTGATTATTGTCATTGAGATACTATTTTAACATGTCAAATGTTACTTTTTTTTGTGGGGCTCTACGGCTCGTCGACATCTAGTCATTAGAGCCCTTAAAACTTTTAGAGTTAGGGAAAATGCTGTTACGCACTAGGGAGAGCCAACATGACTCTTCCCGCGTGTGGGACTTGCCGAACAACTCAACCCTACCCACAAAAAACCCTCCTGAATTACAACTCAAAACTCAAATATCAACAAATCTCAAAACATTACACAAATCATTACAAAAATAAAATAAAAAAAGAAAGAGGAAAATGAAAGATACCGTAGCCCTAATAGCGTCGGGATCGAAAAGAACAAGAGGTGACCAAGGGAGGTCAGAAAAGAGAAAGGAAGGAGCATAGCACAAGTAAGTTGGAGCAATACCAGACTCAGCTCGCGGCCCCGTGTTCGCCAAACACGTACTTACTAGATGTATGTCCCCTGGGGGAAGAGGAAAATGAAAGATACCCTAGCCTTAATGGCGTCGGGATCGAAAAGAACAAGAGGTGACCAAGGGAGGTCAGAAAAGAGAAAGGAAGGAGTCTTGCACAAGTAAGTGGAAGTAATGTCAGACTCAGCTCGGGAAGTTACATTATTGGCCTATAATACAATTAAAACAAAATAATGTGACAATAAACAGATTCGAAGGAATTAACATAAGTAGAGATCCATTTTAGAGTTTCTATGGGTTGAAATGGCTGTGCGTGGATAAACAGAATAATCAGCGTGGGAGGATTGTAATTGAGGTTCCAAAGAACCTGCAGACTTCAGGTCTCGATTTAACAAGACGTAACTCTCTGGCGCTCTGCCAGTTTGAACAGCCCTTCATCTAAAAACTGAAACATGATATCCGTTTAAATCGTCAAATAATAGATTCTCTTTGGAATTGTTGTAAAAGTAATATTATTTAATTCCATAAAATCTTACTTTCAAATATACGATATAGAAAAAAATATACAAAATAAAAGAATTTTCGTAGAATAGATGATTTTTTTTTCGATTGAGTGTGTGTTCATCATATTTGACCAATCCAAAACCTATATGATTCTCATATATTAAACAAACAGTTTTAGGGTCTTCGTTTCCTTCAACTCAAAGGACATAAACTGGTTGGTGATCTAGATGTAGGGGGAGAGGAAGATCGTCATACGTCCCCATGGTATCACTACAGAAACAGAAGCGGTGCAGAAGCCTGGTGCGTAAACGGACCCCAGGGACACGCAATATTATTAGAAGAGCCCTGCAATAGTGATAAGGCTATGACGAGGCTCTGGGGCACTTTCAATGCCAAGATGGCTCTGATTAAGTTCAAGGAGACGAACACAACGCCACCGTATAGGAATTTTTTCTTGGATTGACCTTTGTCTGAGGGTTAATGCGAGTAATTTCCTATGTTTGATTAAACGGTCATTGCCTTTTAAGAAAAGTAGATGTAACTGCTACAGAGATAATATATGAAGAAAAACTTAGCAATTCATGAATAATGATGAAAATTATTTACTCCGAATGTAGGTTTCGTTCGCATGAACACTGCATTTCTATCTCAACATTAGCTCCTTCAAAAATTGGGATACTTTACATTTTGTATAACAAAGGCTGGTAATGACATCCTAAGGGCGACAAAATTATGAATTAACGAATTGATCGGATGTTTTACCTGANGAGATAATATATGAAGAAAAACTTAGCAATTCATGAACAATGATGAAAATTATTTACTCCGAATGTAGGTTTCGTTCGCATGAACACTGCATTTCTATCTCAACATTAGCTCCTTCTAAAATTGGGATACTTTACATTTTGTATAACAAAGGCTGGTAATGACATCCTAAGGGCGACAAAATTATGAATTAACGAATTGATCGGATGTTTTACCTGAAAGTGAAAGATAAACATACAGATGATTTGCGAGTTGCTTACTTGCTTAGAGGATTGTAAACCTACACCTGTCAAACACAATGTCGATTTTGAATATTCTAATAAGACCCAGTTCCATGAAATTTTCATGCAATAATCTGTAAAATCAACATTTTGGAACCTTTAGAACCGGTATTGTTCTTAAAATTTTATGATTTTATTGAACTAGATATCACGTCCAGTGTGAAAACTAAATTTGTCCAAAACGCTCATCAGAAACCATTTCTTTTCTACAGCGATTCATTTATTGGTGAGCTCAACGAATCTTTTATGTTGCAAGAAATCTTCAACTCTCGCAATTCTTCCGCGTGAAATAAAGAAGTAAAGCTATTCTTCATTAATAAGACCTCCTCATGATCGTTTCTAACTTATCAACACAAATAGCGCTGTCTCTCTCATCATTTGGAAGCTCCTCAGTCCGCAGTAACGTCCACCGCCGAATGCTCTCACACGCGTTCCAAGGAATGCTCGCCAACCTCTGTTCCTAACTAGCTAAGTTGCCGACGAAGCAGTATCGTCGTCGGCAACCATAACGCTGATGAAACGTTAAACGCGCGTAAAATGCCGTGAATCATTTAGCGCGGCGGAAACTAGCGCATTAACGAGCGTTGCTTCACTCGCGCTCCGTCCTTAACATCCGCTCACGGCTGTCGGTGTGGCTGCTGTCTCCCACCCATAACTGTTCTATGATGTGACCCTTTGCACTCAACCGCATCAGCAGAATGCACTTGGCTCCTGCAAGGACAATGCCGCTTACGTGGGTGGCATTCTACATACAGTTATGGCGGTAAACTCCCTATCTTCTACCAAGAGTATATAACGCTCGTTATGTCAAGTTAACGTCGTCAAGAGTGGAACGTGGTAATGAAGATGGATTATAACGATAATCTACAAGATATATGATCTATAGTGAAACTAGCCTCACTACGGAATTAATGGCTTTCGTATTGGCTCGTATGACGTTATTTCCGAAAGGTCAGCGAGATCAAAAACGCTTAATGAAATTTCGAATATTGTGGAATAAAGCATATCTGTCCAAAAATATCCGAAATATGGTGAGAAAAAACTGTTGAAAAAGAAAAAAAAACAATCTACCTTTACAGAAGAAAATCAGGCCCGATATATTTCTACCTTCTACGGTAGAAATATTATGACTCAGTTTCAGCGAACATCCGAAAAAAAGTGAAACAATCGTCCCCAATATCATAAGCCAGAGCCTGGCAAAACAGTTTTGAAATTCAAAGACGTTCGCAGTCTCCCATTTTGTTGGTATATACAAAATATATTTCAAATGTAAATTAATTAATTTATACCATGTCCAAAAATATTCTTGAAATTGTAAATGGCATTGTCATTTTTATGATCACAGTTACACTGTCATTTAAATGACATTGACATTTTGAAAATCGTTTAAAAAGTAGACTTTCAGAGGAAAAACAGAATTTATGAAGTGACGTTCGTAGAAAATAAGTAGTTGGTACGTACTTGATAGAATCAGCAAATTTATATTCCACCCCCTACCCTCGAAGTTTTCCTTAAGAAGAGCCCTAGTTTGGGGTCCATTCCACTTAACCTCAGGAACCTAAACTGTTTGTTCTGCTAATGTTCAAACAGTGTACGAAATCTACTTGTGCTTGTACGAAATACTTAAGAGAATATACTTAAAATGTAAGTATAATAAAATCCCCCAAGTTCTTATTAATCTCTCAGAATTGATATTGCATGTAAAAAATCATACACATTATGTAATGATGTAATATACTCATCCCTAATGAAGAAAATAAAAATAAATTATTCTCTCTATTGAAGAGCATGTTTTTTTCTGGCATAATGAAAATGCCTTGCAACGTAAATGCCATAAATTAAATTGAAGATTCATCAAACAAATATACGTATTGAAAATGAATGGCCAGCAACAAACGGAAAATTTGTACAATTGAAGGATGGGAGACGCGCAGACAGCGTAACCCGAGTTCGATCCCAACCACATCGATGAACAAGCAGGATTAATTAATTTATATTTTATGTTTCATTTAGCACGTTTAATTAAAACGCTTTTGTTCTGAAGGGAGAAAATTCGATGTATATTGACTATGTCCGATATTTCAATAACCACTACACGGAACTGCGCGTTTTCCTCTTATTACTTTGGTGTGACCGTAAAAACAAGCTCGGCATTTGCTATTTAGGAATTTGATGCTTCTATCTCGCGCAGATCAATCGATAGTTTACGATGTCATGAAAACAAACTATTCTATCTACAGAAGATGCTACCCAGAACATAAAATTACTAGATGACAATTTCATTATACATTTTTAATTTCCTTTCCTGGTTCTACAAGCATTGTCATTAGACTTTGAGTTAATTCCCTTTGAATGAACAGTGAGAGATTTCATTTACGAATACTTCATTGAAACCAATTAGTATGGATGGAAAATACAACAAGATCAGTCAGAGAGTAACTAATGATATTCTAATCTCAATTCTTGGAGACAAACGAAAAATATGTAACATTGTTTTCTTGAGTTAAATTAACTGTTCGGTTAAATTATCTTTGTACAGGGCAACATATGAATCAGTAGCAGTTAACCACATTACATAAAATTAAAGCAGGCCATACGCCAGTTGAATATTACAACTGACTAAAAATTATACACCTTAAGAAATAAGATCAAACCTTTCCACGGTCTTTTAGAGAAAATAGTTTCACCTCTTTGGTTGAAATTGGTGATTGTGATGAATATACTTGTCAATGTTCAATTAAAATATCAACAATTAGATTAGTTCAATTAAAAAACTAATTAGATAGTTGTAGTAAAAACAAATTTTCAGTAAAAACAATACTTTTTTGTAGTTTTTCTTATTTTCAGTTTTACTGAAAATTAATCTTTACTCTTTGGCGCAGTATTATTCATATAAATGCATGTAATAAAAATGAGTTTTACATTTATTTTATTTCTTTAAATATCTTTCCATTAATCATTTACACCAGGGACAGGATTTATGGAGCTGTTATTTTTGAGGTGCCGACTCAAAAGTCACTCATATTTAATCATAAGAATTCTACAAATGCATTATTAAGCTACACCATCTTCTCCCGTAACCCCTTTGGCAATAATTTCTTCTCCCCATCTCTACGAACATTTCTAAATTACAAGCGGCGCTTCTTTGAAATTCCGGACAACTATCTGTCGTCACACTAATTGCTCACGTACCTTCACTCTCACGCATGAAATTTAGCACGTTAGCACGATCTTTCGCCCACCTCAACAACCGTGCAACAAGAAAGATGTCCATAGAGATAGAAAGCACAAAGTCGTAGTCCACCTCTCTCATAGAGATAGTAAGGATAATAAGAATAACGTTGATTAGCTCAGTATCGGTATTTCAGAATTTCTTTTTAAACAAAATTGACCTATGTCATTCACCTTACGGTCATCCACCACAGTATATTCTTAATTTGTGCAATAAGCAGTACTTATTGGAACACAGGTGTAACGCGATAGTTTTTAAGAATATAAAAATAGAAACATTTTGAGGTCTGGAATAGCTTTTCGAGTCTCGCAAGTGGAAGAGACGGAAGATTACAATGTTCAATGACATGTGGACATGGAGAAAATCATTTCATTGCTGTTTGAATGTCGTGCATAAACTTGAGCGTATATACACGGAAAATCTGTAATGGTTACAAAAACTGCGATACGCATTGGGGTGCTGCCTTGTTTGTGACAGATGAACGCACAAAGTCAACTGGTCTGATAAAATAAAATGCTGTAAATCTTAAGATGTATTGGCAAGTACGTTCTATCTCGCAACGTCGCATCGGTGCAAGTCCTATATCGATACTAATGGGTCAAAATTTGAACATATGTTGTTGAACTTAGAACACCTATATCTCTTCTCAGTTCCCCTAATAAAGTGCATTACTCACCTTTTGGTCTTGTGTTTTTCTCTGATATTTCCTGACATGTGTACCTTTACGATTTTTTGTACCTATTAACGTGCTCTATTATCCCTCCATTTATCAGGTGGAAGTCTGTGACATACAGTATAAACGTAAAAATATTGCACCACGGATATCTTGAAAAAATTATTGAAAGTAACACTCTTGAAAACATTATTCATATAAAATGTATTGACTTGTATCGTAAAGGATCATTATTTTCAGTACGTACGGAATATGCCAGAAATTCAGAGGAAAAAACCCTTTGAAATAATAAATTCATTACCAGGATAGTTAATATGATGTACTTCGACTAAGTATCTCTCTGAATCGTTACAATATAAAATAATGCATGCGTTATAACCCAGAATTCAGTAGAAATTAGATGGAAGGCAGTAAATAGTGTCGCCATTTGAACATGTGCAGTACTGAGGATCCTACTGCCAATTTCGTTACGAAAGTCAATGTTACCAAATCGTCCGTGAGAGTAAGACGCTTTCGGTCATCCGTCAATTTACATGTTCCATAAGAGGCAACGTTGCAAATTCTCTCATGTGCCTTATTTCGTGGTATGAAGAGTAGTAATACAGCGCCATGACCACAAAACTGTCCTTATCAGAAAAAAAGACAGCGCCTTAACTATAAACTTTTCAATTTTTAATTAGTGACGGTTCTTAAAGTTTCTGAGGTAGGATAATCAGAAAAACATAGCAAAATGCATATTTGCAGTCATTATTGAGATATGCATGGTATCATTAGCATTTAGTACATTACATAGTATATTAGAATATATTTAAACCCATTTCATAGTATATTAGAATATATTTAAACCCATTTATTTTCAATTTTCGGATTTTGCAGACCATGCCTTTCTCCTTATGAGGGCAGAACAGAACGGTGGAAGTCAAAGGAGTAATATGTATATTGGTTGCATCCACAAAAATTACACCGCAAGTAAACACGCCCTAAGTCAAATACTGAAAAATATGTTTAAATTTAACATCGACTATTTGAGGGAATTCCACCAGGCTGTGCAAAATATACTGAAGAAACCAAAATGAAACAAGAGCAAGACTGATGTCTCATATGGGTTGGTACAGCGGCGCAAACCCATCGCGTCTGCAGTGTGTGCGAGGGCAACACCGAACCATTGTCAGGGCGTCGAGGGAACAGCCACCTGCCTGCCCAGGGGTCGCGCTGGATTATCCTTGGCGCGTGAATGATTGAGGATACAGGCCCTGCCATTCCGATGGATCACATCATTCCTGATTGATTGTGACGCCCGCCCCACGTCTGTTTTGCACGTGGCTCGAAACGAGCGTTATCATTAAAACTCTTTTAATGTTATAGTGGAAAGAGAGGATATTAATACAAACACGGTGGAACACGAAATAATTCTTCCATAATCGGAAATAAAATGAAAATATTACTAAAATTTATCTTTATCGGTGTGATTTCTGCTGTTCTGTAAACATTTATTGTGTTAATATTTACATTTATATCCTATCATTTTGTTACGTTTATTTTTATTGTGACCCAGAGCTACAGTCGTCAACCGGGTGGGGGCGCGCAACTGTTTCTTAGCTGTTTTTGCGACCCGTTCTTCGACATCGTTCGGTACATCCCCTCCCACGACCTATACAATGTTTCGTATCTAAAAATAAAGCACGGTTAGATGTCGACAGTGGTACGACAGTGCAAATGCCAGTAGTACTGTTGGTCAAGTTATCAATGAAAATTTATGTTCTGCCCCACTATTTTTCTGAGTAGTGCCAAGCTTACGATGAAAATGAAAAAAGAATTTTTCTTCAATCTCGTGAGGCAATCCAAATCTGTCTACAATTATTTTGTAACGTACGAAGTGCGATAATTAATTACATTTCTTTTATAAAACACAAATAAATCATAGAAAATTAATACTATGTACATATTATACGGTTATTGTATTTTAACTCATTATTGCCACTAATCTTTAATCCAAATTCATACAAAATTAATTATTTTAATCAACCAATTAAATGAAGTAATCACGTGTGAGAGAGACCTCTGATATTTAATACAACAATGCACAAATACCTAAATGTTATCTTGAAGAAGCAAGAGATGATCAAACAAGTAGAATACCAGGATGACAAAATGGATACTTCCCACACAATGACACCTGACTAATCTGAAAGCCGGAAACATGGCAGACAGTCAACGGTGCAACAAATTGAGCAATTAAGAAATTCCGCAAGGACAAGAATACCAATGAATAAATCAAGTTTCATCTGTGATTTTGCGTGAGGAGTACGAGACATGCTTCTTCCTGTCAACCATTCATTACGACGCGGGACATATATTCCGAGGCGGAATAGATGATATGCACGGTGATAATTTATCATGTCGTAGGACAAAGCCAATACAAGGGGTTGTCTCAGGGTTAACATATTTTAAGCTATCTTGTAACGTCAGATATTGAAATAACGAAATAATTTTTCAGATAGAACGAAAATACTTAATAGCAAATTTATTACATTTACCTCCACACACGCGACATCTATTAACTCTTTTCTCGGTGGATTTATCACCAATAAACATTTAATAAATAGTATCAAGTCATAATAAATAATAAAACATTTTTTCGAGTTTGCAGACACCGTTTTTGTGATACATATTAGTGATAGACAAATAAGTAATTTGTTTTATTATTAGTTATAATATGTAGCTACTATCACAAAGTAAATGATTCTTCAATCAATTATTTAAAAAGTGTCAAGTCAAGTAAAATCTTTAAGATCTCAGTAGAATGTTTCGAAACAACTCGACTCTTTTCGGTCTCCACTGAAAAGACTCTCGCGTCGTTCGAATGAAATTTAACTTTCCGCAACCATGCAACTTTCAATAGATTAAGTCTGTCGAGGCTGCGAAGATCTGATCCCAGAGTTTTCTATTCGAGTGCTGTTTTAGAGAGAGAGAGAGTCGTAAGATGTTTGTACTCTTGACGAACACCGCTTCAGTTTCGATAGATACCAACGCCTCCCACGCTGCATCTAAAATGGATCTCTCTGGCGACGGGAAAAATAAGCACGCAGACACTTAAGTAGTATGCAAATGGACTTTTCCGGGGATCGGCCTGCAGTGAAGACAGTGAACAGACAGCCGAGGTGGCTTGTTTTGAAGGGTTATGTTTGCCTAGAGGTTGGCACTTCTATTGGCCGGCTCTTTCTCGTCTTGCTTGTCTTCAGACTCCCATCCTGACGAGGGTAGAAACGAAAACCCGAGACGCGCTGCTGGACAGCGAAACACTTTCAGAAGTCTCGTGGTCCGGTATGTCCTTTAAAGATATGCACGTCACCCGGTGTTTTCCAAACGTGTACATGAGTAACTGCTTATTGCGAAAAAATATTGAGGGAAACGAATAGCACAATGTAATAAAAATGATATTTCACGTTTTCTCATACAAAACTCATGAATAGTTTTCGTTGAATTGAATTCTATTTTCGATAATAGCTCAGGCCAAAAGATCTGCTTTTCCACCATTTCACCTAAAGATAAATACATAAAAAATAATAAATAAATAAATATTATACTTTAATATATTTTCTTAAACAATACAATACCATATTGCTCAGAAAGGTTATAAAATTAATATTAATCTACTACATCACTATAATTAATTTAAAAAAAGAATGCAACGAAAATACTACAATTTGACAACGAAAGGCAATACGTAGAAGATCAAAAATATTACTAAAAACTTTCATTTAAAAATAGTATTTTACTGTGCCAATAGGTATTTGTATAACCAATTCAAAGTGTTTTATAAAATTCACACTTAGTCACTACGCAGCCACTGCGAGAATTCTACCCAGGAGACGTCAATATTTGTATATGTTACGACAAAAGATATTTCAATTTCGATTGAAATGTATTGAGGCATGCGCAGCTTATTATTCCATTCCTTTACGACATTTACTTAAAATGTGTGTTATTGTATGGAGCCATGTTTATAATACCAATCATCTAGGTAAACATTAAGTGCACTGACAATATCTTGGTGTGAGAATAATCTCCGTAAGATCTATTTTCTGTTTCTGTTTTTTAAAACCACCGTTTATATATATATATATATATATATA